>ML682025.1:6241697-6266216 GCA_007922195.1 Podocnemis expansa
TGGCCAGGGTGCTGACGGGGACGCCGTGGACTGTTGTTTCGGAACAAGTTGTTCCGAAACAACACGTTCCCACGGCGTTGTTTCGAAACAACCGTTGCGAAACAACGGTTGTTTCGCTCCCGCATGTGGTTTAAGTAGTTTCGCAACAACGGGGTTGTTTTGAAACAACGGGAATCGTTGTTTCGCAACAACCGTGCGTCGTGTGAACAGCCAAAATCTCATTTCGAAACCACCTCTGTTGTTTCGAAATAAGAGGGCTGTGAGAACACACCCTAAGTGCCACAGAACTCCTTGTTTGGTGTGCGTGTATTTTGTGATTATTACCCAACACTGCACTGTGGGGCTTTGTTAACTGCTGCCCCCTTTGGAATGTGCAGAATACAGTGTTCTAGACGTGGTCAGTGGTATTTGGATGTGTTTAATTGACATTCAGAAGGTCCTGTTGATGCTTTCTGGGAATGAAAACACTGCTGGGGTCCAGAATAATCCAGGCTGCAAGCAGCAACCAGCCACCTGCTTCTGCAGTGTGGGTGGAAAGCAGCTCACTTTCAGTGGGAGAGGGTCACAGTGACTGTCCTTACAGGTTCAGTCCTTCTGCCTCAAGGAAGCATCTCATATCCCAGACTCTTGTCTCCACACTAGACTCTTCTCCCTAACATTTCCCACCCTCATCACTACCAGTGGCCCTGCTCCAGTAATAGCAAGGTTGTGAAATGTAAAGAGAAAAAAAAATCTAGCACTCACAACAGCTTTGAAATAGGGCAGATAGTTGTGGAACAGCATCCTGGCCTCCCCAGCACTTTTCAGAAGCCTTTTGTATTCAGACAGTTCAAGCCTCTTCAATTCAATGCCTTCTAAGTTGCCAAAACCCCTGTGCTGTCTCCTCTGACCTTCTCTACTTCTCTGCTGCCAAGCCCTTATCTCCCTTAACTAACCCATGTTTGCCAGTCTGGCAACCCTATAGTGACAAGCAACCCAACCAGAACCCTCTCAGGGTGACTCCAATAAAAGCAGGCTGCAAAGATTTCTCAGACAGCCAGATGGATATGTTATAAGCGACTGATGGGAGTTTAGAAGGAGAGCACTGTCTCAGTCAAACCAATGGCATTGCATCAGTTTATTATAGCCTTATGGCAGCAAAGATGAAAGAGAAAACAGCTTTTATGAATAACAATCCTGGATTTCAGAAGAGTAGCAGAACATGCTCGGCCTGGGTTTTTCAGCTGACTGGTAGTTATTGATGGCTGTTATTTTAAAGCGTGTGCCAATGTGCAGCTTAGTTGGTTGGGTCACATTGCACAAATACTTTGAAAAAATTGCTCTCTTCCTTTGGAGCATCAGGACGCTATTTCTAGCAGCCTGGGAAATGGTTTCCCACAACTCAACAGTCCATTACAGCTCTGGGAGCTCTCAATCTACATAGCAAAATAGTCAGCAGAGAGGACAGCTCCTGACGTCTCTGTGGTCTGATATGCCTTTGATGTGCCACTTCTCATGCATCTCTAGAATTGGGTAACCCACAACACAGATGTCCCAGCGAACCTGGAAACACAGCGATTCCAATGTCTTGCTGGTGTCTGGAGAATCATTGGGCTAGGTTTTACCTCAGTGAGGTCCTCAATTGAAGCAAGCAGGCACTGTTTCACTAATGAACACCAGCTGAGGATCTGGCTCACTATCTCCTCCCATAACCAACTTCATCTTTCTTCTACAAGACATCTATTGGGCTCAGGGCCTGTGTACATTTTTCCAACCAAAGTAGAGCATCCTCTGGTCCACTGCAGGAGTCTCTAGGCTGGTGTCACTCCTTCAGAAAGTCTCAGTGCTGGCTTCAAATGGAAAAGATTTCACTGCTTCTCCCATCAAAAACAGGAAACAGCCCTGGGTTGGAGAGCAGGGAATTCCTGCCAGGCCCTTGCTGTGTTCAGCATGAAGCCAATCTCTAGTTAAAAGCTTCTCTGAGGAGTAATGGGAATTCAATAAACCTCCTCACTACTTCAGACAGAGAGAAACTGGGCCATTCTGGTGGTCATGTCGCTGGGCTGGAATCTGTTCAAGGTTTCCTTTGTTGCTGCACCAGTGACTTCAGGGTCCAGCCCCACTTCTGTTCATTCACCTATTCCAGGGTTTTGTTTCCCCTTTCATATGAATTTAAAGCTGGCAAGAGATGTTAGCCTGAGGGCCCTGGAGACTCATCCTCACTAGTTACTTCCAGTGTTGGCACCTTCCTACACATACCACTGCCTGTAAAACCATGACCACCAGTGGAGCCCTGCACCACAGAAAGAAGGGCTATCCAGTCTCCTGGGTTTCCCATCTCTGGCATTTTTCAGGATGCCAGTAAGGGGGGTTATATGAGACTGTGGCCTTTGTGACAGGGACACCCATATATTAAGCCGTACAGAGAACACCAGAGTAATTTCAAAGGGTTCTCAGTAATGGATATGAAAGCATGACTAGAGGTTGGGGTGCGGAGACTCTCCTATTCAAGTTCACTGAACCAGCCAGCCTCCCCTCTGGTGCTAGGGTCTCTGGCTGCTGTGGCTGACTGGTCTTCCTGGCTTTGACCTCCTGCAGAACAGCCTAATAGCCCCCTTATACATCAGTAAAGCATCCACGGTGGCAGGTGGCTGTTCCTAGATAGACTAAGAAAACCCCCTCATCTTCTGGAGCTGTGGTTCTGCTTCAGCCAATCCTCCTGGATATCCAGGCAGGGAGGAGAGTGACATGTAATTAAAAAAAGATGCCAAATGATGAGCAGGTGACCCCAAAAAAATGACAGAGTTCTGGGTGGAGAGAGATATTCTCTCTGTTATGACTATACAACACAGAATTCCTGCACAGGACTGCAAGAAGGTGTGGCTGATAAAGTCCACAGCAGTGGTTGCAGCCAGAGGTGTCAGAGGCGTTTATATGAGAAGACAGACATGGAGGGCCAGGTCCCAGCACTGTAATATCTGAGCAGCTGCAAAGGATTTCTCCTTGCAGGATCCCCGAGGAGAGGAGGGAGTTATTATTATGACTTTTTTTTTATAGATAAGTGCAGTGAGATTAAGTGACTTGCCCATGCTCACACAAGGAGTCTGTGGCAGACCAAGGAATTGGACCCAACCTACCAGCATGCCAGTCCAGTGCCATGATCACAGGGCCAGCCATCCCCCCTTAGAGGCTTGAGTTCCAAACAAGAGCTAGGCATTGCAACACTCTGTGTCACCCTGCCTAACTTTGACATACCTTGAGAATCCCAGGAAAGACACTGATCCACAGGCCATGTTAGACACCTAGATTCACTATACATTGAATGGGAAGAGAGACAACTCAGAATGCCATCCACAAAAGATAGCACCCTGGGAAAGGAGCTGCCTACCCAGCCACCCAGCAGCTCCCAAACTCTTCAGAGTGGGCTGCTCCAGGGCCCTGCTCCCGCAAGCCACAGCTTTGCGTCAGCCACTCTCCTCCCTCACCCTGGGGAGGTGCAGCTGGCTGGGGGTAGGCAGGGATCGCTGCTCCACCCTGCTACCAAGAGGCTGGGTGGGCAGGCAGGTGGCACAGCTTCTGGCTCTGGTGGCCCATGGCCCCCCGCTTTCCATTCCTGTGAGAGCTGGGACTGTAGGGGGGGCGGTTAGGGCTCCAGAGGGGACCGGGGCCGTAGTGAGGGCCGCAGTGGGGGCCTATAGAGGGCCCGATAAATGGCCTTTGCCTAGGGCCCCCAATTGCCTAAGGCTACCTCTGAGAAAGAACCACATCAGAATGTCCCACAGCTCTGTGGTTAGCATGTGCTTCTGAGAGGTAGGAGACCCTGTTCAAATCCTCTGGCAGTGGGAGAATTGAACCTGGGTCTCCCGGCAACATCTCAAGAGGGAATTCCTTAGTGGGGTCTGAGTTATAGGGTCACCACCACCTCCTCCAGCATGGATCTGGAAGCAGTTAGTCAAGATGGTGGCCTCTGAGCACAAATAGTGGATTGGGCCATGCATGCAAGTTAGGGAGAGGAGGCTCTATCTTCTCCCAGCTGATGGATCACACTGGAGCTTACGCAGGAGAGAAGACACCCAGATGCCTAGAGGAAGGCAGCAGTACACAGAAACTGAGGCCCCTAGGGAACTTGAACCCTGAAAATTTAGTTCCTGAGCAAGTTTAGGTGTCTCCAGGGTTGAGTGGGAGTTTTATGGATCTCAGTGGAGCCTAAATTTGGGACTTAGGCACCTAAATACCTTTGCAAAGGCCAGCCTTGTTCCTTCGGCAGTCATCAGATGACATTAGTGTTCATCTGTTTCCTCAGCTCCGAGAGTGCTTCTATGGCACACGCACCAACTCCAATCTCTTGCTCAGAAAGTGCAGTGAGGACTTTGCAGCATACTCAGTTGTGCTTCTACCGCAGGAAGAAAGTGAAGGAAGCTGATCACAAGTGAACAAACTAGGTGCCTGCTAAAGGGAGGCTGCGCAGATGGAGGGTTTTGATGGTGTGATCCTGTCAATGGGACAGCACCATGAGTTTATGTTTACACTACACCTCCATCTGAGCTGGAGCTCAGGCACTTTGTTGACTGGACAAACTGCAGAAATCGCTTTGCCATCCGCCTGTGGGCTGCAAATAGCAAGAGCTGAAAAACCCAGAAATGTAACACCATAGTTTAGGAAGAGAGGGGAGTGAAGCAGAATACTTCAGCTGGTTGAAATTGCTGGGGGGTGTTTTGGAACCAGACTGAAAGAACCCAAAGGCAGAACTTGACCAAGACACAGGGAATCTGCTTTTGTAACAAGTTTCATGGGATTTTCAGTGGCCCAGTGCAGGCAGCAGTCCATCTAACACTGCAAGGGGAAGAGCATCACCTGCTGAATAGCCAACACATCCAAATGCTGACCTGGACCAACTCTAGTTAGCTTGCAACACTAACAAGGAATCTGATGGCACTTACAAGACTGAAAAATGTATTTATCACATGAGCTTTCAAGGGAGAAACTCCCATTTTGTCAGACATTTGAAGACAAAAAACTTAGCTTGCAACATGACACAGGATGAGTGTGGCATAGGGTAAAATCAAAGCATGTGCCAAAAAAATAGGTAAGGACTTGTGAGCTTTGGCATTCAAGTGACAAACCAGTCAGAGTGTATTTGTGTGATTTGTGTCAGCTGTTCCGCACTCTGCATTCCTGATTGTCAGTTGCATGCTGCTCCCTAGTGGGGAATTGATTCTGAGAGCTATAGAGTGGCAGGGAATGGGTGCTGAGGCATGCAAAGCTTAGGTGACAGACAGTACTAATTGTGATTAATAACTTTACTTGGAAAGCACTGCCCACACACCCAGCGCAGACCCTGCATGGTTACACAACAACAACCATCAACAGCAACAATTAAAACAGCATAAAAGGGTCCTATAAAAATCAAACAACAGCTGATAAAAGGTAACTATGCAAAGCACAGTATTGATCTTGGTACCTGTGTCAGTGCTCGCTGGTGGAGAGATGGGGTGATTTGCCGAGTTAACCCCACCACGTTACCCACTTCATGTGAACATTTCATTAGTAAGTAGCCACAGCACCAGGCCAGGGTCCTCAGCATACTCCTGAGGCAGGCATGATAGCAAAAGGCTCCCTGATATGACGATTTGGCTGATGACAGTGGAAGTATCTCTAGATCTGTGCCAGTGGTGGTTGTGACTGCTGCAGTCAGAGATAGTTGATGAAGCTCAGCACCATCTTATCTCACAGGATCAGCCTGAAAAGTAGAGTCAGGAGTCCTGAGCAGCATAGATGATGTCAGGGCTGGATTTTCTTATTCAGCTATATCTTCCTTTTTTAGCTGTTTCACACTCAGAAAGCCTGTAGGGCCCAGCTGGGACCTTGCATTCTGCCATTGCCCAGCCCCTTATCTCTCTAGCTAATACAGTGGGCTTTTCTGTCCAGAGCTCAAGCCTGAGGGAAAATCCAATGGACACCATCCAATAAAACTAACAAACGTGGAGCACTGCTGTCTTTGGTCAGATGAAATGGATCTAAATTAGCATTTACTGGAATCTGGGGATCATCAATTCGGAAGGAGGCAGAGCTGTGTCATGCTGTACTCATGGTGCTTTCCTCTGTAGTGAATTGCTAAATGATGTAAGCTAGGTATAAAACACAGACATTTCATGCCTTCTAGAGCATCTCCCCCTCACTGCAACTCCAGGCCTCCATATCTGAGCTAGGCCTCTCAGGAAGTGCAGCCCAGGGAGGTGGAGGACAGACAAAGCTAGATGTCCCCTGTGCACCTTTAGGATGTGGGGCCAGCTGGAAGCTGAATGGACTCATTGTGAAAGCTGATGCAGTTGCAGGGGTGATTCAGATTATTTCCATTTAGCAACCACGCACATCTCCCTCCTATGCCAGCAGCTCCAAGAGGTAGTGCAGGGCTGATCATAGCCCTCGCAAGTGATGAGATCAGTCATTTCACAGCTTAGGAGAGACATGGACAGCCACAGTGCAGCCCAGAATTGAACCTCCTGGGTTTGAATTCTTTCCTAAGTATCTTCCCCCAACTTCCCAAGCTTTGCTTCTCTCTGATCCTCTTCCCCTTAGTCTGTGGTTCACCTGTCTGATTCTGAACATATTTCTGAACTCTGGCTGTGCAAACACAGAACACATCTACAGTACACTGCAGTTAGACACCTGTGGCTGGCCAGGGTCAATTAACTGGGGCTTAGGGGCTAATTAACTGCAGTTTAGACACTCAAGCTCAGAGCGAAGCCTGGGTGCTGGGAGCTTGCAAGATGGAAGCTTGGATGAGCCCCAAACATCTCTACAACACAATTAAACAGCAACTTAGCCTGGGTCCCAGTCAGCTGGCACTGACCAGCCACAGGTGTCTAATTGCAGTGTAGACATACCCTTTGGTTCAGATGGTCAAAGGGATTCAGGTGCCTAAAGCTGTTGGTATACAGCTAGTCAGATTTTCTAAAGCACCTGACTCCCAGGGATGGCAGCATCTTTCCATTCATTGGGAGAATTTAGCATTCAGGAAAGGGGAGAACCAATAACTGCAGAAATGCTGAGTGGGCTTCCCACACATGCCATCACTAAGGAGTGCACCTTGTTGGTGGCCTGCACACACCCCACTATCCCAGCCCCACCACACCCAGCTCTGAGAATGCTCATCATTGCACCTCCTTACCATTGCGGCATACTGAAAACTCAGCTTCTCTAACCCTGAGTGTCCCTTATTGTTTGGGAGACATGTGACCAAACCCATTTCACTGGAGCCCTAAGCCGAACATCAGCTTCTGCCTTCAGCAGGGCTAGAAGAATTCAGCTGCATGCCTTTCATAGCCCAGATAGGAGCTTTCCTCAGAGAGACCTCCTCCCAGGCAGACCTCCATCTCTGTCCACAGGCAAACACACACCTCTATCCTACCTTCCTCCTGAATCCCCCTCCAGCCTGGGCCAAGCTACCCCTTTATCTGGCCTCTTCCTGGCACAAATGGAGCATGTGGCCAATGCACCAGGAACTCCAGTGAAGAGACCTCCCCACATAAGCCATCAAAGCAGCTGATCCGGCTAACCAGTAATTACGTTTCACCTCTCAACAATGGTTGGGTCTTTCTAGGAACTTTGTGGCTTTTCCTAGCAGCCTTACTATTGATTTCTGGCACGGCCGTAACTAGACTTTTTGTTACCTGGAGCAAGCTGCCCCAAAGGCACACGCCCCCTCCCCCAACCCACGGATCAGTTCGGCTCAGGACCACATCCAACACCACACGGCTGCCGGCTGATGGTGCAGAGCTGGAATCTGTCCCCAGTCACTGACAACTGTCAGCACTGAGCCCAATCTATCCCCTGCTGCCACTGGGGGCCTCTCCACCTGTGCCCCTCCCCAGCTGCTGGGCCTCTCCCCGGGCCAGTGGGCTTGTGCTGAGGTGGCAGCAAAGGAATGGAGCATACCCAGCGGTTAAAGTATAATCTGACGGGCCGCAGAACCCACCTAATCTCTGGGCCACCTTCCCGTATTGTCCAGGCCCCCTTTATGCATGTGCGGGCCCCAGTGCAGGTAGGCATTTGCAACCACTTCTCAGTACCATATGCATCGATTATCGCTCCAAGAAAAATATTTATAATTTTATATTGCATTTATGTCTATATTAATTATTGTCACAAACTAGCAAATGCTGCATAACACAGTAAGCATTGTGATATAAAATGTGATATAGAATTGAACACAATGCATAAGCAGAAACAATTGAGACAAACAAAAACACAAAACTGCATTTATTGCTTGCAGTAAAACACAGATATGCAAACTCTCAAACTTTAGAGAAACAAAGAGTCCTGTGGCACTTTTAAAGACTAACAGATTTATTTATCGCATGAGCTTTTGTGGGAGAAAATCCCACTTTGTCAGACACCCTGAAGATGAAGCGTCTAACAAAATGAGATTTTCTCCCAAAAAATAGCAGGCTATAAATAAATCTGTTAGTCTTTAAAAGTGCCACAGGACTCTGTTTGTCTCTGTGCAACAGACTAACACAGCTACCCCTTTCAATCTCAAACTTTAGTATAGTTCAATCTCCATGGTCCATTCATCCACTGCTCTCTCTGCTCTTAATTTATGTCCGGGTGCTGTAAAAGTCTGTCCATCTGGAAATGGATTAAGACTAACCATTCTTTTCACATACCACCACCACCACACAGCACTTTCATAATCTTCAATTAGTATTAATCTGAGCTGGATTTGAACTAGCCACAAGTGAAAGGTTCAGTAACTCATTACCCCTCTCTGCAGCCAGACAGTGCCCCTAAAATATGACAGCTACAGTAATGAGTATGTTAAGCAGTCTTATCAAGAAAGCGTTTAAAGAATCCTGCCTCACCACTGCAGGAAACTAGCTGCAGACTCATTTAATGAAACACTTCTCTATTCTGATGTGAAACGTAACATAGCAGAGAAAAGACCTGGCATAAAACCACCAAGTTTTGTTAACATCAGCCTCCTACCTGCATGCACATAAACAAGTGTCTTGGTGTCTAAGGAAACAGAAGGAAGGATTCTGCGAAGTGGGATTTTCTCCCACAAAAGCTCATGCAAAAAATAAATTTGTTAGTCTTTAAGTGCCACAGGACCTTGTTTTACTGAACTAGACTAACACGGCTACCTATCTGGATTATAGCAGGTTGTGAGCATTAGGTGCTAGGGCCTGTTGGTAGCAAGAACAGAAGGATCTGCCCTGCTAGCTATCAATGGCAGGATGCGTCCCCATTGCTCAAATCCGCAGGCCAGCCACAGAGGAAGATCAGTCACTTCAAGAACTTGATATCTTTTGAAAGACTCTTTATAAGTGACTATGACTTTATAATTTCAAAAGGGATAGCCATGTTAGTCTAGTCCAGTAAAAAAAACAACAAGGAGTTGTGTGGCACTTTAAGACTAACAGGTTTATTTTTTGCATGAGCTTTCGTGGGAGAAGATCCAGCCATACCATCCCTCCATGTCTCTCCCAGGTACCAGCTGTCATGGCTCCATCCCATATCTCCATCCATCACTCACTTCTCCAACCACCCCACCCACCAGCAACCTATCATTCATCTCCTACACACATACCCCCACCGCACTTGCCCTCTTCATCCTCCTCCCCCCACCTTCTCTATAGCATCTTCCCCCGGCCCTGTCTCTTTTCCCATAGCATCATGTTCCAGGAGGGCTTATATTTCACAGAATTTATTTTTATGAACAGGTAATTTTTTTAAACAATTTTTTAAAAAATTATTCTTATGAAAGTTCTGCTGGGAACCTGAGTTATTTCAAACACTCCAGAGACCCACCATAGGGAGTATGGCACTTGCTTCTCACCTTTCTAGCCCATCCGTGGTACAGCCAGCAACCTACAGCCCCGCCTCTTCCAGAGAGCTTCACACAACCAAAGCAGCTCCAGCCCCTCACCCCCAAACCCACTACCAACCTCTTCTCCCAGCTATTACAGGAAGCCTGGATGTACTTCTTCTCCCCCTGCTGTTGCCCCACCTGGCCCAAAAGAGCCCCTGATATAGCCCCCCAAACCACCCCACAACTCAGAGTGCCTGGCTCAAAACCACCCTGTATGGCTATCGCCCCAACTAGGCACCTCCCCTCACCCAGCACAAGACTGTCCACCCCACATTTCCCCTAAAATCACCTGTTCCCCCCACCCCTGCTGCCCCAAAGCCACCCACTTAACCCCCCCACATGGCCCACACCACTGCAGCTGGGCAGCTATTGTCCCATCTGGGTCTCTCACTCACTAACGCCCCTCCCAGTATTGCTCAGATTCTCACCCCAAACTGTCTCTCTGCCAGCCCCTCCCCCCTTGCCCTGGCCCTGATTTGTCCTCTGGGGCATGTGAAGGAAGTCGAAAGATGGAGTAAGTTTGGTCTGGCAGTTCTGTGTCAGAGGCTCTGTGTTTGCTTAGACAAGTTTGTTGGGGCATAGTTAGTTAGGGGAGCTAGGGGTTTAGATTGATAACAAAGTAGACTGTTTCTATAGATAAAAGAGGTAATCCACAAAGGTTGATTATAAGACAATCCCTCCTGTCTGGACCCTGATGGGAAGCTATCAACCTAGTCTGGTAAACAGGTTGGCAGGGGCTAGGTAGCTGAGGGGGTCACAGGAGTCTGGCCACTCTCATTGGTCAAGGACAGTAACTGTTACCCAAATAAGCAGTAAACAACAACAACAGAGGCGGGCTAACTATATGCTGCCTATTAAGTATAATCTAATTGTTTAACCTGCATATTAAGAGTAGTAATGCCATGTACAGATTTTAGGCATGATGTAACTTGTCTTATGCATGAGCTTGTTGCATTATGTATACTGTATTGTGCATGTTAGAAGGTATATGTGACCAGTAACCCCTATACTGGGGGTTCTTGCTCAGAGAGGCTAGCTTCTCTTTGCTTCCCTCTGATGCAGTTCCTTTTATTATTCAGCTGAATAATAAACTCTGAACCACACCTCGTTCTCTGCTTATTCGAGTCTCAGCTGGGAACGGACCTTCATCTTTGGGGAGAATTTGTGGTTTCTCTTTCCAGGTGAGGACCGGGACCAGATTTCCCCTACAGGCACCACACTGGGCCTGGGGCCCCCAGCTGGCCTGCCACCTGCCTCACCTACTAGCTTCCCTTTCCCTCCCCTGACCGCTGGTGCCCTGTACTTACCCCTGTGCTGGTGGGCAGGGGAGCAAAGCTGAGTCAGAGCCATGCCATGTGCACAGGCTGCCTGCCTGGGGTGGGATCAGGGCTGGCTCTACTGTGAGGCAAGAGACAGACATGGCTTCAAGTGACAGTTGTTAGCAGCACCTAGCCCCCCTGAAGATCAGGCTGGCTGCTGCCTCCAACTCTTTCCTAGCAACTCAGGTACTGTTAGTCAAACTGCAACTTAAGTCATGTAGGCAGAGTGCACTTCAAATCCCCCTGCAGGCAGATACTGGAAATTTATGCACTTTGTAAGACTGTTTTCAACTTCCATGAATGAGAAGGGGGGGGGCATCAAATCAAAATTTGGCTTGGGGCTCCACAACCCCTTGAGCTGGCCCTGAGTGGGATTCAAATTGCCCTCCTCTCTTCCCCTGGAGCAGAGAGAGGAGCTATGTGCTGCAGTCAGGTGGGACTGGGCAGCAGTTCTTGCTCTGTGTCTTAGTAAGCCCTGGGGCGAGGGTGCTGAGCTGACAGCAGGCAGGCAAAAGAGAGTGGAAGACAGATCTTCTGCCCTGCTGGGAAGCAGGGCGCAATTTTTCTGTGGCCCCTCAAATTTGCAGGGCACTCTGCCTTACATTAACCCCTGAGCCTACTGTGCTCTGTTCAGCTCCATCTAGTTAGGCAGATGCTTGTGCCACCTGCTAGGCATGGGGCTGGGTCAGGTCAGGATTCAGCTGAGGGAGGAGAAACTAAAGGAACTCTGACTGCAACTTTATCTTAGTGATTTGCATGCCCCTTGGGTGGCTTACAGAATACCAGGAGCTGTAAGAGACTTGAGAGTGGCCGAGAGGTGCAAATCACTACAATAAGTTGTTGCAGTCAGAGTTCTTTTATTCTCCCTTCCATCAGCTGGCTCCTGGCAGGGGAATACCTAACCTGTCAGGCTAGCACAAGCTCTTGTCTGGAGAAGAACAGAGCACAGTACACTCCACTTCTTTGCTGCCAGGACTGATCTGTGTGACCATGGTTTTAGCATCCTGTAAAATACTTCACCTGGTGCCTTGCTCCTTTTGCCTCACCATAGTTATGGCCCTGATTTCTGGAGTGGAAAATCTGGATCTGGTCAGAGATGAGAGCCTGAGGGCTTCTTGCTCTAGCTTTTTTTGTAACAAAAGCCCAGCCAGCTTATCTTTGCCCCAGATGCACAGCTCAGGCGCTAGATAGGGGCTGATACCCCAGCAATTTGGCTAAAGCTATGCTTTCCAAGGAGCAAGGTAACCCTGCAGTGAAAGCAGAGGTAACGAGTATGGGTTCTAGTCCTGGCTTGGCCAGACCCTTCTAGGCTACTGCTGGGCCACTGTGTTACCAACTTTGCCCACCGACTCGGGGTATGCTCATTTATTAGAGTTGCTTTCTCTATGGGGAAGATGGTACTTCTATTAGTGTGCTGCTTGTGTCACTTGTGTTTCTATAGAGGTGCGTCTGAGCGGACCGGGTCTATCAGCACTCTCAGCTGACCCCTTATGTGTCCCTGAACTCAGTAGGCTGGGTCACACAGCACTTCTCAGCTGCTACCCTTATGTGCCCCTGTACCGCACCAAACTAGGCTTGATTATGGATCTTGAGCAGGCTGGGTCAAAACAGCACTTGTCAGCTGTCACCCTTATATGCCCCTGGACTCAATCAGGCTACTATCCCTATCAATGAGCAAACCTTACAGGGTTGTGGGCATTACAGGGATCTTTGGCTAGGTAATAGAAGCGTTGCTGCAAAGTGATATAAAGAAACCAAGACCACAAAGGAGAGGGAATGAGGTCTTAAAAGAGTCTGGAAACTGGCTTAATAACAAAAGTCATTTTATTGCTAGGTATCTAAAACTTGTACTACTAATAATAATTACAAAGGAGAGAAGAATACCCCAACATACCCAGTTACAGCATTGATAAACATACAAGGAAAGAAGAACACCCAGCTACAATATTACCTAGATTCTACTGTATCAGGCCTAGAGAGGGAGAGGGAGAGACAGAGAAGTGGGGGGATGGGGGAGGTCTCACCACTCTGTGTAGCAGAAAGGTTTCCAGGTTGTGCAGATCAGGGTCAGAGGCTGGATGGAAACAAAGCTCCCACAGCAATCAGCAAGGAAGAAAAGCCAAATCCCAGTGGAAATGATACAGCTTTAGATCCAAGCATCAGGACTCAGTCCAGACTCACACAAGATTCAGAAAGGATCCAGTCAGGACTTACACAGGACACACACACTACACTACACACTATGTGGGTAAAGGTTTTTTATAAGGACTTGTTTATGTGGCCAATACACATTCCTGGCTGGGTGTAATGGTTCAGAGAAGCTCACAATACAGTCAGGCAGGCTCAGTATTTTGGGTATCAAGTATCACATCTGTGACTAGAATGGTCTGATAATTGCTGAGTTTGTTCGTTCTGGTGTGAGATCCCCCATCAGGCAATGCTTCTCTGCTTCTTCAATCCCAGAGTTCAGTGTGGCTCCTGCTTTGGAGTCTGGTTCTCCATAGTCAATGCAAATGAAGCTCCATTGTGCTGATGGCTTTTGGATATGGGTAGATTAGGAAAAGGATGTCTCCCATTTCCTACTGTTTTTGGTTTTCAGTTCAAGCAGAGGTTGGGGGATGTGTGGGGGGGAGGGAGGCACAGGCTGGATACTATGCTCTGACTCCTCAAGAACACAGAGCTAACAGGTAACAACTGGCATAAGTCCATATATCAGCCTCAATCCATGTTAGCCTTGGCTTTTCAGAGGTGCTTAGCACTGTTCTCTCTAAGCTTTCCGTGTGTGCGCATGCACATAAGTCATGAAACCCCCGCACACAACAAAATAAGGTGTGCACAAAAAAAATTCAAAAGTGCTAATATAAGCACACACACAGAATTTTTTTGTGCACACAAAGAAATTTTTTACGCACACAAAGAAACTTGTGCACATGAAATGTGCCTATGAAAAATTAGAGGGAACATTGGTGCTGAGGCCCAGATCCTAAAAGTTATGTAGGTTCCTAGCTGCCTTTGCAATCCATGGGAATTGGGTGCCTCAAAGCATTTGATGAGCTGGGCTGAGTACCCACTGCTTGTACTGAAGTCTGTGTTTGTGAGTGCCTGGACCAGTAAAGAACCAGCATTTTCCTCCTTTCCTGGCCCTGGAAGATGGTCGTGGCCTGCCACCCATGGGAGGCTGCATTGCAGAGTGGGTGAACTGATCCTGGAGGATCTAGTCAGTCATTATGCTGTCAAGTCTTCAGGCTTTGGCTGAGGGACAAGTGTCAACCATCATTATTACTGTTATTACTAATTGGAGTGAAATTATCCTGTGTAAGCTCTGTGCAGTCTCAGGCACTTGCCATCCTATAATCAACAGCATCTCCTTGGAGCTCCCTGCCAGCCAGCCAGCCTGCCGACTGCTTCCCTTCCTTGCTTTGTAGGATCCTTCTTCAGCTTCAGGCAGCACCTGCAAGGCAATCTGCAGACAAACCCAGCATCCTATGTAGCCAGCCTTGTTCCATCATCCCCAGCACCACCACCACCCTGACAATGGAGAGAAAGCAACCAAACCAAAAGGGCAGCAAAAAGAAACAGAGAAAAGAAGGGAACAAGAAAGAAAATGCTGTGAGGCCACGTCCACCTCTGAGCTACACGCACTGAAACCCATTGACAGCAGTAGTTTAGCATTGTTGGGAGGCACCAACCAGCACTGTTGCAGATGGCATTACTTCTTCAATGTTGGAAGGTAGTTCCAGGGGAAATGCTTATTGCCAGCTGTGGTGCAGATCAGCGGAAGACGCCTACAGGTCAGCTATAGTGCAGTTCTCTCCAGCACTGATCATATCACCAGTAACATCAGTCCAGTCACCATCTCTCTCTGAATGAATCACTTCTCGAATCGCAGACTACCAGTTAGATCCAGGCGAGCAAAACAAAATATGACAAACATCTGCTCAACGTGCAGTGACAGTCAAAAAAGCTAACAGAATGTTAGGGACCACTAGAAAAAGAGATAGATAATATGACAGAAAATAGCACAATGCCTCTATATAAACCTACGCTACACCCACACCTTCAACACTGTGGGTAGTTCAAGTCACCCTTGCTCAGAAAAGATCAGATGATAAGCACAGCTATTCTGGGTCAGACCAATGGTCGATCTAGCCCAGTATCCTGTCTTCTAACATGCTTCAGAGGGAATGAACAGAACAGATAGTGATCAAATGATTCATTCTTTTGGCCATTCCCAGTCTCAGCAATCTGTCTATCCTGGCTAATAGTTACTGATGACCCAACCTTTCATGGACTTATCTAGTTTCTTTTTTAAACCTTGTTATAGATTTGGTCTTTACCACATCTTCTGGCAAGGAGTT
This sequence comes from Podocnemis expansa, assembly GCA_007922195.1. Classification (NCBI taxonomy): domain Eukaryota; kingdom Metazoa; phylum Chordata; order Testudines; family Podocnemididae; genus Podocnemis; species Podocnemis expansa. The sequence continues at coordinate 6,257,228 of ML682025.1, forward strand.
CCACAAGTTCACTCTGTGACAAAATACCTTCATTTGTTTATTTTAAATCTGATGCTCTCCAACGGCCCTGAGAGGGCACAATTCAGGCAACTGGGGGTGCAGTACTCCCAATGGACCCCAGAGGGCAGAATTAATGCAAATAGGGGGGCAGTATGCGCTAATAACCCCCAGAGGGCACAATTAAGGAAAATAGATGTGCAGTAAGCCCTGTATAACCCGCAGACCCACAATTAAGGCAAATGGGGGTGCAGTAGCCTCTAATGACCCATAGATGTGCAATTAAGGTAAATAGGGGTGCAATACCCCTAATTGCCCCCAGAGGGCAAAATTAAGGCAAATGGGGGTGCAGTACCCCTGAATTGCCCCCAGAGAGCACAAGTAAGGCAAATGGAGGTGTAGTATACCCTAATGGACCCCAGAGGGCAAAATTAAGGCAAATGGGGGTGCAGTACACCCTAACAGATGCCAGGAGGCACAATTAAGGCAAATAGGGTGCAGTGACCCCTAATAAACCCCAGAGGGCACAATTAAGGCATTTGGAAGTACAGTACCCACTAACGGCCCCCAGAGCATGCAATTAAGGCAACTGGGGGTGTGGTACCCCCTAATGGACCCAACAGGGCACAGTTAAGGCGAATGAGGGTACAGGACCTCCTAATAGATCCCAGAGGGCACAATTAAGGCATATTGGAGTCAATGTTCCTTCTAAGAGCGTCTGGCAGCTGAGCAACTCATGTTGCTCGCTGCACAGGGTCCCCCACCCCCCACGCAGGCCTGATCCTGGTGCCCCCACAGGCCTGATCCTGGCGCGCGTGCCCCCCCCATGGGCCCGCTCCCCTGGTAACCTCCCAGCCTGCCCAGCCCCTCCCCACAATCCTACCCTGCCGCTGGAGAGGCATGGCTCTGCCACAGCTCCTGGGGCCAGAGAAGCACTAACTGAGCATGCTCAGACATTCTGGGCATGCTCTGTTAGAGCGTCTCTGGGCAGGAGTTTTAATAACTCCCTGCTCCACAGGAGCTCTGAGCAGGGCCTCTGGCTGCCGGCCCTGCGTGGCCGGCAGCCTTCCTTGTGCGGGGGGGGCTGCGGCAGGCTGTGCGGCCGCACGCCCGTGCAGCTTAAAGGGAACATTGACTGGAGTGCCATACCCACTAATAGACACAGAGGGTGCAAATAAGGCAAGTGGGGATAGTCCCCCAATGGACCCCAGAGAGCGCAATTAAGGAAAACGGGGGTGCAGTACACCATAATGGCCCTCAGAATGCACAATTAAGGAAAATGGGAGTGCAGCAATGTTTCCTCTAAGGGGAGAGGGCAGCTGAGCAACTCCTGTTGCTTGCTGCGCTCCCCCCCCCCACAGGGCCCACTGCGCAGCCCCCCTGCTCCCGGCGGCATCCCCCCTGCTCCCGCTTGCCCCCCTGCTTCCAGCAGCAGCCCCCCCGCTCCTGCTCGCCCCCTTGCTCCCAGCATCATCCCCCCCACCCCCTGTGGCCCCCCCCCCACAAACTTACCTAGGGGCTGGGCTGGAGTGGCAGGGCCCAGCCATAACTCCTGGGCCAGAGAAGCTCTACGAAGCATGCTCAGATTTTCAAAACTCCCTGCTCCACAGGAGCTCTATGTAGGGCTTCTGGCTGCCGGCCATGTGCTGCTGGCAGCCTTCTCTGCACTGGAGGCTGCGGCGGGCGGAGCTGCAGCGCACCAGCACAGCTTACAGGGAACATTGGAGTGCAGTACCCCCTTATGGACCCCAGAGGGCTCAATTAAGGCAAATGGGTGTGAAACAACCCCTAACTGCCACCAGAGAACACAATTAAGGCACATGGGGGTGAAGTATCTGCTAATGGCCCCCAGGGGGTGCAATTAAGGCAAATGGGTGTGCAGTACTCCCACTGGCCACCAGAGGGCATAATTAAGGCAAATGTTGGTACAGTAGGCCCCAATAGCCCCCAGAAGGCAAAATTAAGGCAAATGGGGGTGCAGTAGCCCCTAATGGCATGCAGCAGATGCATTTAAGGAAAATGGGGGTGCAGTAACCGCTAATGGACCACAGAGGGCACAAATAAGGCAAATTATGGTGTAGTACCCCCTTATGGCCTGCAGAAGGTGCAATTAATGAAAACGGGGGTGCAATAGATGCTAATGACCTCCAGAGGGCACAATTAAGGCAAATGGAGATGCAGTACACTTTAATAGCCCCTAGAGGGCACAATTAAGGCATATGGGGGTGCAGTACACCTTAATGGAACCCAGGGGGCACAATTAAGGCAAATGGGTATGCAGTACAACCTTATGGCCCCTAGAGGGCACAATTAAGTATAAAGGGCTGCAGTACCCTCTTATAAACCCCAGAGGGTGCAATTAAAGGAAGTGGGCTGCAGTATCCCATAAGTGACCCCAGAGGGCATAATTAAGGGAAATGGGGGTGCAGTACACCCTAAAGGCTTCCAGGAGGCACAATTTAGGCTAATGGACCCCAGAGCGCACAATTAAGTGAAATGGGGTTCAGTACCTGCAATGGACCCCAGAGGGCATAATTATTGAAAATGGGGGTGCAATAACTCTTAAGAGCCCCCAGAGTGCACAATTAAGACAAATGAGGGTTCACTACCCCATAATGGCCCCAGAGGGAACAATTAAGGCAAATGGGTGTACAGTATGCCTGTATGGATCCCAGAGGATATAATTAAGAGAAATGGGTGTGCCGTATACCCTAAAGGACTCCAGAGGACATAATTAAGGGAAATGGGGGTGCAGTATGTCCTGATGGATGCCAGAGGGCACAATGAAGCCAAATGGGGTTGCAGTATCCCCTTAGGGACTCCAGAGGGTGCAATTAAGGCAAATGGTGGTGAAACACCCCCTAATGTCCCCAAGAGGGCACAATTAAGGGAAATAGGTTTGCAGTAACCACTAACAGCCCGCAGAGGGCATCATTAGTGGTTATGGTGGTACAGTAAACCCTTATGAACCCCAGAGTGTGCAATTAAAGCAAAATTATTTGCAGTACCCCAATGGACCCCAGAGGGCATAATTAAAGCAAATTGGGGTGCAATAAACTCTAACAGACCCCAGATGGTACAAATAAGGCAAATGGGGGTGCAGTATGCCTTGTTGGAACCCAGAGGGCACAATCAAGTCAATGTGGATGCACTATACCCAACGAATGCCATAGGTCAAAATAAAGCCAAATGGGGTTGCAGTAGCCCCTTATGGACTCCAGAGGGTGCTATTAAGGCACATGGGTTTGCAGTACCCCCTAATAAACCCCAGAGGGTACAATTAAGGGATGTGGGTGTGCAGTAACCCCAATGGACCCCAGGGGGAACAATTAATGTAAATGGGGGGCATTATGCCCTAATGGACCCCAGAGGGCACAGTTAAGGCAAATGGGGGTGGATTAACCCCTAATAGGATCCAGAGAGCTCAATTAAGACAAATGGGTTTGCAGTACCCCCTAATGGCCCACAGAGGGTGCAATTAATGCAAATAGGGGTGCAGTACACACTAATGGCTCTGAGAAAGCACAATTAAGGCAAATGGGAGTTCAGTACCCTCTTATGGTCTCCAGAAAGTGCAAATAATGCAAATGGAGGTGAATGCAGCCCAAAGGGGGCGCTATAACAGGATCTGGATTGAGCAGTGACAACGTGACCGCAAGTGATAGAATAAAAGATGATTTTATTAAAAAAGAGGTAGAATGCTTACATCCCTTTCAGGTACCGGGGACCCCTGGAAACACTAGTGGGCAGGCTCCAGAGCTTTTATATCTGTGGGCACCTGCTGCAGCTTCCCCGTCCCTTGGTGAAGTCCAACATGCATTAGACTTTCCTACTGTTATATAGCATCACAGGAGAAAGAAAAGCTACTAGCTAACTACAGAATGCACACATGTCAGCATACAGGCTCTGCTAAGAGGCATGCCTTGTAAGGTTACAGGATGGTCACTCAGATAAACAAGTAGATATATGTTTACACAAAAAGCAATAAATTGTGGGGTGTTTGGTTCAGACTGGTGCCTGGTTCAGGGCAAGGTCACTCTTGATCTGAGTGAGGCCATTAACAAGGCAATAAATTGTGCATGTTTACAGATACATAGTGCCTTGGTCTGAGTGGAACCATAGGCAGGTGATAAATCATTCATATTCTCAGCCCATGATTTGGTCTGAGAGGGGATGCCACTATCTTTCGTGTACAATTTTCTTCCACTTATTTCCCCTACAGTGAAGTACCCACTAATGAACCCCAGAGGGGAGAATTAAGGCAAGTTGGAGTGTAGTACTCCCTAATGGACCCCAGGGGGCATAATTAAAGCAAATAGGGGTGCAGAATGCCCTAATAGCCCCCAGAGGGCACAGTTAAGGCAAATGGGTGTGCAGTACTTGCTAATGGACCCCAGAGGGCACAGTTAGGGCACATGGGGTTCCAGTACTCCCTAATGGCCCTGAGAGGGCACAATTAAGGCAAACTGGGGTTCAGTACCCCCTAATGGCCCACAGAGGGTGCAATTAATGCAAATAGGAGTGTAATAGATGGTAATGGCTTCAAGAGGCCACAATAAAGGCAAATGGGGGTGCAGTACCCTCTTATGGAGCCCTGAGAGTGCAAATAATGCAAATGAAGGAGCAATACCCTCTAATGGACCCCAGAGGGCACAATTAAGGCAAATTGGGGTGCAGTAACCCTAACCCCCAGAGGGCACAATTAAGGCAAAAGGGTGTGCAGTACCTGCTAACAGACCCCAGAGGGCACAATTAAGGACATGGGGTTGCAGTACTGCATTATGGACACCAGAGGGCTCATTTAAGGCAAACATGGGTGCAGTACACCCAAATAGATGCCAGACGGTGCAATTTAGGCAAATGGGGGTGCAGTAGACCATAATGGTCCCCAGAGGGCACAATTAAGGCAAATGTTGGTGATGTATGCTCCAGTAGTCTCCAGAAGACACAGTTATGGAAAGGGTGTGCAGTAACCTCTAATAGCCCTCAGAGAGCAAAATTAAGGCAAATGCCAGTGCAGTTGCCTCTAATGGCCTGCAGAGGGTGATTTAATGTAAATGGAGGTGTAGTACCTATTAATGGCCCCCACAGGGCACAATTAAGGGAAATGGGGTTTCAGTACCCCCCCCCCCCGTAGCCCTGAGAGGGCACAATTAAGGCAACTGGCGGCACAGTAAACTGTAATGGCCCCCAGAAGGTAAAATGAAGGGAAATGGGGGTGCTTTAAATCCTTATAGACCCCAAAGGGTGCAATTAATGCAAACAGGGGTGCAGTATCCCTAATGGACCCCAGAGGGCATAATTAAGGCAAATAGGGGTGCAGTACCCACTAATGACCCCCAGAGGGCATAATTAAGATGAATGGGGATGCAATAACACCTATTTTCCACTCAGGGCACAATTATGGTAAATGGAGATGCAATACCCCCAATGGAATCCAGAGAGAACAAATAAGGCAAATGGCTGTGCAGTATACCCTAATGGACCCCAGTAGGCACAATTAAGGCAAATGGGTGTGTAGTACCCCCTTGTAGGCATTTCAAGCCGGTGGCCGGTCACAAGGGCACCTCCTACAGGCGGTGAAGGGGAGTTAGCTGGGGTTGCGCCCTCCCGCCGACAGGCAGAATGTCTCTGTAGGCTCACACGAAGTCCTGGAGCCCCGGCCCCCAGGCGGGGCTTGGCAACTACAAAAGTCTGGGCAGTTTGGGGTTCCCGTAGGGCTTCCTCTGGCTAGGATCAACGGGAGGAGAGTTGGGGGAAGGGAGACACAGGCCCACCCGCTCCACTGCGTCTCAGCCCAGGGCCCTATACAGGGGCAGGGTGGCCTACCACAGGGTCAGTGGGGCAGCCTCCGAAACATGCTGCCCGGGACCACGGCCCACCGTCCTGCCCTCCTTGGGCTACTTCCTCCACCCCTGTCCTGCCCTCCCGCCCAGGGTACCTACTTCCACAGAGGGTAGCCGTCTTCAGGGTCCCCTTCATAGCAGGCCTGTGGGACCCCAGCGAACCCCTCCGTATCCATGGGCGGCAGGTTGGCATACTCCGATGGCTACTCAGCCAGGGGCAGCTCCTCCAGGTCCTGGGGCCCATACGGGATCGGCCTCTCCTCTTCAGCCAAGGGTAGCTCCTCCAGGTCGCAGGGGCCTGGGGCAGGGGGCAGCTCCTCTTCTATGGAGGGCAGCTCCTCTAAGTCACAGGTCTGGCAAGGGGTTAGGCCTTCCGCTTCCCTGCCTCCCCGGGTCGGGCCCAAGTGGGGAGGCTGCAATGGGGCCCGACGGCCCCTTAAGTGCCTGCCCCAATCAGCTGCCTCTGGGCTTCCTTCCCAGTCACCTGGTCCGGGGAGGCTGGGCGGGCCATAGCGCCAGGCAATCCAGGAGCCCGGGCTGGGCCGGGCCCTGGCCTGGCTTGCTCCCTCTCGGCTGGCACGTCCTTTCCCCTCTGGAGCTCAAGCCCAAATGAGCTCCCAGTCTGTGCTCTTATACTGCCCCTTTCTGCTCTGGCCACGCCCTTCCGCTTCCGGTGCTGAGCCCTTGCTGTTCCCTGGCCTGGCCAGCGAGGGCATTCGGGGAGTTCCTCCAGCCTAGACTCGGAGGCAGGCCCCAGTGCCTGCGCCTGGCTGCCTGCTGGAAGGAGCTCCTGGGCCTGACCTGCTCCTATCACCCCCCCCCTCAAACCCACTGCTGTTCCTGTTACCTTCTTCTCCTGCTCCTGCTGCTCTTCCTGCTGCTGGCTGGCCTTCCTCCCACCCACTCCCCTGCTCTGTGGGGAGTGGGGGGAGAGCTTCAGAAGAAGAGAATTCCGCCACCACCACCACCACCACAAGGAGAAGACCACCTCTCCAGCCAGCCAGCCAGTCCCTGCTGCTCCTGAGCCTGCTGCTTCTCCACCAGGGACCACCACCATTGAGGGGAGGCCTCAAGGACTAAGACTTTGCTGTTTGCAGCTGGGGGTGAGCTGTTCTAGAAACTGAGAACTTTATATTGCCACCTCCTCCCCCCAGCTGCTGCCCCCCTGGCCTCCCCTCTCTCCAAGAGAGCAGCAGGCTCCCCAGACCCTTACAACACCTTGGGACTGTTTTGAGCAGCAGGGACCATAGAACCTTCCCCCAGCAGTAGCAGTTCCCCCTTTCCCCATTACCTAGTACCCTCCCTGGTTTTTTTCTTCCCCACCCCCAGTGGCTGGAGGGCTTTCCACCCCTACTTTTTGCTCTCCAGCTGGTTCAGTGTCCCTCCCCATTACACCCCCCCCAGACCGTTCCCCAACCCTTGAGTTTGTTTTAGTTTCCCCCCTGCCCCGCCCTTTTTTTTGAAAGTTTGTTTGGTTCCCTTGCCCCGCCCTATTCTCTCCACTACCTTTCCACCCCACCCCTAATGCCTATGAGCCCCACCCTTGGAATCCCCCTCACAACAGAGTAGGCCAGACCTCATGACCCCTTAGCCTTTTGGTTTTTCCCCTGAGCACTGCACCCCCTGTGAATGTAGTTAACCCTTTCACCCAGTGCAGCCGGAGGAGCCGGCCCTTTAATCTTTAAAGTTCCCTATCCCTCTTTCCTTGGCGCCCTCCTCCCTTGCCTGCAGCCTAGCAGGGAGGAGTGGTCTGCTGCCCCTTATTCCTTAATAGTCCACCCCCCCACTTATTGTTTGTCTCTTCCCTTTCCCCCTTCGACGCCCTCCTCCCCAGCCTGCTGCTTAGCGGGGAGGAGTGGTATCCCCTGGTTCCCCCTTCTCCCTTTATTCCTTACCTTGTTCACCCCTCCCAGTTTCCCTTCCTATAAAACCATGGATCCCTCCCCAGTCCCCCCTGAACCCCTCCCTGAGCCTGCTCCCCGGTCCACCCCTGTGGCTGCTCCCTTGACCGTGGCTGCTGCCCCTACCACATCTGGCAACCCCAGTGGGGCACCTGCACTAGGGAGCGCAGCTGGGACCTCCACTGCTGCTGGCACCACTTCCTCGGCTGGCAAAAAAGGCAAGGGGAAGAAGGCGAGCAAGGGCCCTGTTGCTCCTGCGGCCCCACCATTGGCCGCGGCCCCTTGTTCCCCAGCTGTTCCCTCCACCAGTTCTGGGGGTCCCACAGCCCCCAGATCGTACGCCCAGGTGACTGCCACCCCTCCACCCACCGCCATACCATCTGCCCGCACCGCCTCCTCGAATAACATCTCGGGGGGCCGGGGCCCCTTCCCCTCCTTGACCAGGAGGCACGGTGTCCGCTGCCTCCTGGTGGCTGCCTCGCCCCACATAGAAACCTATGTGCGGGCGATGGCGAGGGTGGTGGGGCCCTCGGCCATTGTGGCGGCCTCGAAGATGTATGGTAAGATAATGTTCTTCCTTGCGTCAGAGGCCGCCGCACAGGAGGCGGTTGTTAGGGGCCTGGCGGTGGGGGGTGTCCACGTCCCAGTGGAACCCTTGGAGGACCTGGGCGTGCGGGTGGTCCTTACCTCTGTCCCTCCCTTCCTCCCCAACGCCGCCCTCCTTCCCCTCCTTTCCACCCTGGGGAAGCCCATATCTGTCATCAGCCCTCTCCCACTGGGCTGTAAGGACCCCACCCTCCGTCACGTTTTGTCCTTCCGCCGGCAGGTCCAACTCCAACTGCTGCCGGCGGGGGCACGTGACGGAGTGGTTTTCGAGGGGTCCTTTTTGGTGCCCCATCAAGGGGCCCACTATAAAATTTTTTACTCCTCGGGGGAGGCCCGGTGCTTCCTCTGCAGGGCCAGGGGCCATGTCCGGAGGGACTGTCCCCAGGCCCAGCATGAAGAGGGAGCTACTGGGCCCCCCGAGGCAGAAACGGGCGCCGGCCACACCACCGCCGGTGACCCCAACCACCAGGCCACTAAAGCTGCCTCTCCTTCTCCATCAAAGGGAACAACTGCCATCGCCTCCCGGGACATGGGGATAATCACCCAACTATGCCCGGAGGAGAGGCCGGGCCCCGTCACCACCCTCATTAAACCATCTGGGACGGGGCCCAGAGAGGAGAGCGCAGCGGCTGTGGTGAT
>ML682025.1:6286216-6340691 GCA_007922195.1 Podocnemis expansa
GGATTTGTGGAGATTTCAAGGTCACTGTCAACCCAGTGTTATGTGCAGAACAATATCCTCTTCCCCGCATTGAGGACATCTTTGCAGGTTTGGCTGGAGGACAAAAATTTAGCAAGATTGATTTGAGTCAGGCGTATTTACAGATGCATGTTGAAGAAGAATCTCAAGAATTGTTGACAATCGTAACACATATGGGGTTGTACAGATACTGTCGTTTACCTTTCGGCATTACTTCATCCCCAGCTTTGTTCCAAAGGGCAATGGATCAGATTTTGAGTGGTTTATCAGGAGTACAGTGCTATCTGGATGACATCCTGGTCACGGGCAAAAATGAGGAGGAACACCTTACGAACTTGGAAGCTACTCTGCAAAGACTGGAAGAGTATGGTCTACGTGTTCACAGAGACAAATGTAAGTTTTTCCAGCCCTCAGTTGAATATTTAGGACACATAATTGATGCTGATGGTCTCCATAAGTCTCCAGCCAAGGTTAAGGCTATTGTGGATGCTCCGCTACCTCAGAATGTAAGCCAACTTCGCTCTTTTTTAGGCTTATTAAACTATTATGGCAAGTTTATTCCACAATTAGCGACGCTCCTGAAACCCCTACATGAGCTTCTGGGGCCAAAAAAGGCCTGGAACTGGACTGAAGCCTGTGATGTTGCATTTAATGAAGCTAAACGCTCACTGGTAAACTCTAAGGTTCTGACACATTTTGACCCATCCTTGCCCCTACACTTGGCTTGTGATGCCTCCCCTTATGGAGTTGGGGCTGTATTGTCACATATCATTATGCCTTCTGGTGAAGAGAGGCCGATTGCTTTTGCTTCACGCTCCTTGACTAAGGCAGAAACTAATTATGCCCAAATTGAATGCGAAGCACTGGGCATTGTTTTTGGCATTCGGAAATTTCACTAGTACCTGTGGGGAAAGAAGTTCACACTTCTCACTGACCATCGACCCCTGACATCAATTTTGGGGCCACACACAGGCATCCCACATTTAGCTTCTAGTCGAATGCAATGATGGGCATTGATACTTTCTGGATACACATATGAAATCAAGTACAGGCAATCCTCTTTGCATTGCAATGCTGGTGGCCTTTCAAGGCTACCCTTACCGGCACACCGTCAGGATCTGGGCCAGGAAGGAATCTTTTACTTTGAACAGGTGGAAAACACACCTGTCACGGCTTCTGAAGTGAAGAAAGCAACACGGGTTGACCCAGTACTCTCACGAGCTATGGATTTTGTGATGCATGGAACGTTCTTACCTGATTCTCAGGTCTCTCCTGACCTCTGCCCCTATGTGTCTAGGAGGACAGAGTTATCGACCCAATCCGGGTGTTTATTGTGGGGTATGCATGTCATTATCCCACCTTCATTAAGACCACGTTTGTTGGAACAGCTCCATTCAAGTCACTGCGGCATAGTGCGCATGAAAGAAATTGCATGGAGCTATTTCTGGTGGCCGGGCTTAGACAAGGCCATTGAAGAAATGGCTAGAGCTTGTACCTCATGCCAGAGCGCCCGGAACGCACCTCAGTTGGCACCTCTTCACCCATGGGATTGGCCCGAAAGGCCATGGCAACGTATCCATGTTGATTTTACTGGCCCATTCGAAGGATGTATGTTTTTAATTGCTGTGGATGCCCATTCAAAATGGCCAGAAGTCTCGGTAATGCAGTCCACTACTACGGAAGCCACTATTCAGACCCTGCGTGGCTTTTTTAGTCATTACCGTCTTCCAGAACAGCTGGTGAGTGACAATGGACCACAATTCGTTTCTCAGGATTTTGAAACTTTTATGAAGGCCAATGGAATACATCACATAAGGTCAGCATCGTATCATCCTTCCACCAATGGACTTGCTAAAAGGTTTGTACAGACTATGAAGCAAGCTCTAAAATCTGCAAAGGGACATTCACCTCTTCATAAGTGTCTGGACAACTTCTTGTTGTCCTACAGAAACACTCCACAGGCTACAACTAAGGCATCTTCAGCTTTTCTTATGATGGGATGGCAGTTGCGCTCTTGCTTTGATTTGTTGAAACCACGAGACACACGGAAAGTGGTTCAACGCCAACAGCAGGACCAGGTCAGCAGACATTCACCAAGAACAAAGGGCCGCACCTTCAGTATTGAACAGCCAGTTCTTGCACGAAACTATGCTTCAGGAGCTAAATGGGTCCCAGCAACGGTCATTGCCCAGACAGGACCTGTTTCCTACTCTGTCCAGACAGTGAGTGGCCTAGTTTGGTGACGGCATGTAGATCAGCTGCTTCGCCGTCATATCCAGCTAGAAGATGCATCTCCAGCAGACATATCTGACTTCACCCTTACTGATGCTACAACATCAGAGCATGAAACTATTTCTGTCTCTCCTGCTCCAGCCACCCCTTCAACGCCTTCAGCCTCCCTGGACCAACCGGACACAACAGCCAGTCCGGTTCTGGCTATTTCCCCAGTACCTGTGTTCCCACCACCACCAATACCACCTTGTGGGGTGGGCACACCAGAAGTTCGCCGTAATCCACCTCGCAACAGAAGGCCTCCTAATCGGCTGGATCTTTAGCTAGTGGTGACCCCCTCTTCATGGGGCAGAATTATTCCCCGGGGGTTCGCCGGAGATGGGGCAGTCTACCCTCATCTCCTAGTTTAGTTCTTATTCTTTCTGGGGGGCGGAGGGCTTTATTCTGGGGGGGGGGTGTTCATTAGAGGGGGAGGAATATGTGGTGTTTTGGACTATCTAGGGTCATTGGGGTTGCCATAGTGATAAATGGGAGAGTCGTTTAGGTGCTAAGAAAACCTGTCTGTCTCCTCTCTCTCTCTCAGTTCTCTTTCAATAAAGACTTCTTATATAGCTCTGAATATGCTGTCCTCCTTATTGGATTATAGTCTCCCTTAAAACTCTACACTTCATCTTCAAAGCATCGGATGAACTGGATTTTTTCCTACAAAAGCTCATGCAATAAATATAGTTGTTAGTATTTAAGTGACACAGGATCGTTCTTTGTTTTACTGAACTAGACTAACACGGCTGCCCCTTTGGATCTTGAAAGGATGTTGTATTTCACTTAATGGAGTTTTTTAAACTTCTTCATTCCTGAAATAGATGAGCACCATAGTGTGAGTACACAGAATGTGTATCACTCTTAAAGTTCATGTGACTGCATCTTCATTTCTTTAGTGTTATGTGTAAACATTCTGGCTCAATATAACTTCACAACAGTGGAACAATGTTCTCTATATAGGGTTGTAAGCAGAATCCATTGCAATAAATTAGCAGCAACAGAGCAGAAAAACATATCCAGAAATTCTGTTCTTTCTGTCTATTTTTTCCTTGCTATTCACAATACTGTATAACTGTACCCCTTCTTTTTGCATATTCTATTATGGGCTTTGTCAGAAAAAGAAAGGAAACTACTTGCTCCAGTAAATGGCAGCTTGAATTTCCAACCTCTGCTAAACTGGTCATATGGGCAGGAAAATTAATAGCTATGTATGGTAAAGACAGGGATATCAATAAGTTGTCTGTTGATAAAAGGCTCTACAATTTCAGGAAGGGTTAAATCTTAGGATCAGGATGAATTCTTAATTAAGAAGTATGTTTAATCAAGGCTTACTGTCTGGTTCTGACTAAACTGTATGCCAGTTTTTATTTGGCTAATGTTTGACGTAGTGCAGGGATCTCAAACTCAAATCATCACAATGGCTGTATGAGGACTAATATACTGGCCTGAGGGCTGCACCAGTGAAACCTTTTCATACAGCAATATTGCAAATACTGGTAACAATGGTGTCTGTGCAGGCCACAGGAAATACCTTAAAGGGCCAAGTGTTTGAGACCCCTTGACTAGTGTGACAAGAACACAAGCACTAAATCTGCCTCTTAGGCTTCCAGTGAATTTGGAGAGTAGAAGAGAAAGATATTTCTAATCTAACTCTATTTTCTTGCTTTTTGTTTATTTTACAGTCAGTGTTCCCTCAAAGCTGATGATGCAGCTAAGCAAGTTGTTGGATGCACTGGAGGTGCTGGAAGGTAGCAGGGAAGGGGCCCAATGGGAGTCGGGGAACCAGCAGGGAACTTGCTCAGCAGCATCCAGAACTTGCTCAGTGGCACCATGGGCTTAGCGGGAACATTGCCTCACAGGGAGGCTTTTCTATACACCGAATCATTTTAGTTGCCCTTTTCTATACTTTTTCCAATTCCATTAGATCTGTTTGAGATGGGGCAACCAGATCTGTTCACAGTATACAAGATGTGGGCATACCATGGATGTAAAAAGAGGCAATACCATATTTCCTGTCTAGTTATCTATCCCTTTCCTAATGATTTCTGGTATTCTATTAGTTTTTTGACTGTCACTGAACACTGGGTAGATGTTTTCAGAGAACAATCCACATTGATTCCAAGATTTCTTTCTGGAGTGGTAACAGCTAATTTGGACCCATCATTTTATATGGATAGTTGGGATTATATTTTCTAATGTGCTTTACTTTGAATTTTATCTGTCATTTTGTTGCCCAGTCACCCAGTTTTGTGAGATCCCTTTGTAACTCTTCACAGTCTGCCTTCAACATAACTATCTTGCATAGTTTTGGATCATCTGCAAATTTTGCCACCTCAGAGTTTACCCCTTTTTCCAGATAATTTTTGAATATGTTGAACTGTACTGGTCTCAATACAGACTCTGCAGAACACCACTATTTATCCCTCTCCATTCTGAAAACTGCCCACTGATGCCTACCCTTGGTTTCCAATCTTACTTACTGATCCAGGACAGGAGCTACATTACAACTGCAAAAGGTACAAAGAAGGGCAACAATAATTATTAGGAGTATGAAATAGCTTCCATTTGAGGAGAGATTAAATTGACTGAGGGCAGATCTACACTTACACTGCTGCAATGACACAGCCGCACCCCTGCTGTGCTTCAATGAAGTCATTGCTATGCCAACGGGAGAGCTGATCCCATCCATTGGGGTAGTTAATCCACCTACATGGGAGGCAGTAGCTATGTCAATGAGAGAAGCTTTCCCATTGACACAGCACAGTCTACACTGGGGGGGGTTAGTTTGGTATAACTGTGTTGCTCAGGCATGTGGATTTTTCATGCCCCAAAGTGATGTAATTATACCAATGTAAGTTTATAGTATGGACCTGGCCAAATATTGTTCATCTTAGGGGAGAAAAGACAACTAAGGGGGAGATGATGTAACCTATAAAATCATGAATGGTGAGTGAAAAAAAAGAATAAGGAAATTTTATTTACTCTTTCACAATAACACAAAAACCAGGGGTCACCCAATGAAACTAACAGGCAGCAGGTTTAAAACAAACAAAAGAATGTACTTCTTCACCCTGTAGAACTCACTGCCAGGAAATGTTGTGAAGGCCAAAATTATAAGTGGATTCAAAAGAGAATCAGATCAGTTAATGGAGGATAGGGCTATTAGTGAGTAACTATTAGCCAAGATGGTCAGGGACATAATCCTATGCTGCAGATGTCCCTAAACTTCTGACTGCTGGAAGCTGGATCACTCAATAATTGCCCTTTTCTGTTCATTCCTGCTTACTGCCCACTCCCAGAAAACAGGAATCCGAGCTAGCCAGGTCATTGGTCTGACCCAGGATGGCTGTTTGTAGTGCCAAACCATAAAAAATGGGGCTGGCTGGGTGTCACAGTGAGCAGAATTTGTATGTGTTAGTGCATTATCTGTCCTTCTCCTTCAGCTCTCTCATCCCTTTTATATACTGCCCCCTCCCTGGGAGCCAGCCAGTGTGAGTAGGGTTATAAAGAGATGCTGCCTTAGCTGTGGTCTTGGGTATTTCCCATAGCAGGCAGACCTGGAACCATATTCTTGGTCTATGTTACCAGCAATGAACAGAAATGATCTGTGAGCAGCTTGTCTTTGATCTCAGGCTGTTCTCTTGTGACTGCTGCATCCGCAGTGGGTTGGAGAGGGAGCAGGCTCCTTCCAGGTGTGCACGGCCTAATGCTGGCTCTTTAGTTCATCCCTCTCCATAATCAAGGGGAATTCTCTTGAGGTGCTGCCTTCTAAAGGAGACAGGGACTCTCCCCACCTTTTAGCTCCTTCACTCAGCTGTTGAATGTTGGTGCCACCTGCTGGGAACACTGGGTAATAGCCTATATTTGCAAATTCCCTCCCTTCATAATCTGTTTCATCATACGGAACAGGATAAATCCTGACAGTGCTGTTGTCATATTTGAGGAGCTGAGCATGGGGTCACTGTGGCCACCTTCATTGCTGTGACACTGATGCAGATATATATTCCATCTACAAATGGGAAGCCTTCTCACATACTTATGAGCCTGCAGAAATTCACAAGCAAAAGAGAGGAAGGACTGATGTCTGTCACAGAGGCAGCCTTAGACAATTGGGGGCCCTAGCCGAAGGCTCATTGTGAGGTCCCCAAAAGGACCTCCTATAGACCCCCACTGCTGCCCTTCCCATGGCCCCAGTCCCCCCTGTAGCCCTAACTGCCCCCCCCCCCAGGACTCCTTTTTTTGTTTTGCTGAACCAGACAAACATGACTATCCCTCTGAAACTTGTAACATATTCTTGGATATGATAATTTTAAAGATCTTTCCATCACAAAGCTTGAAGTTGATCATCTTTCACATAACATAAATGAGCTAATATTGAACTACAAATTTAAAATGAACATTTAAATTTTTTTTAAAGTATGTGCATTAATTAACAAATAAAAAGTAGTCAAATTAATGATGGCTCAAAAATAACTAAAATATCACATTTAAAATTTTGGCAGTCAAATATTATAAATTTTTTATATAGGCTTGGGTTTACATGCACTAGAAATGTAACATAAGTAATTATAATAAATAGAAATAAGTGAAAAGAAGATTTCTAGTCTGTAGCTATAAATGAAAAACACCAAATTTCAATGAAATACTCAAGTTTATAAGACTCTGGCCCCCTCAAAAATATTAAATTGTAAGTACAAAAGCAGCTAAAAAATTACTTAACAAAAGAAAGGCATATAGCAGACATCACATACAGCTGTAAAGATTACTTGAGGGCAGCACTTTATTTATATGTAGCAGCCTATATGAACCTACGTGGTAACCTGAGCTAACCAAAGCCAAAGGAAAAATCATCACAAAGGAAAAGGAAAAGGTAAAAGAGGAATGGGTAAAAAAGAAAAATACAAAATTTCACAAGTGGGATTAAAAAATGGCAGAATAAATGGCTAAACTGAGGAACTAAAAGATGAGACCATTGGAAAAGTTCCTGCTATTGTACTGTCTATTGTTGTCAAAAGAGCTTGCTTGGGCTTTTTTAGCATGTCAGTGTGAAGTTGATGGGCAGATAATGGTGAAATCTGCAATTCAGAGGAAGTGCAGATCCTAATGATAGCTTGCTTTGATGAGCCAAGACTGAAAAGTGCTGAGAATTCCAGCTCTACTGGTTCTGCTAGACGGGAACAATTTCTATATTTTTCTATATTTTCATTTCTGTCCACCACATTGAGGATGGGGCCCCTTATTGATTGGGGCCCTAGGTGGCCACCTGCTTCACCTACCCTAAAGCTGCCTCTGGTCAGTTATTACCAGTATGCATGAGTAGCAAAAACCTGGTCACATAGAATATAGCCCCTGATTCTTAAGGATGCAGAACATGGGTTAATTCTTCATCTTCTGCATGCTGCAAAGTAAAAGAATGTCTAACATTGAATGTTCTTTTAATCACTGTTGCTGATGATTCCTTTTTGCACATCACTCAGCCTGAACAGCGAACACAGATTAGTCAGTTTCACACTTGCTTAGTCAGTTTCCAGTCTGTTTCATGCTACCATTCTGGCACAAAGTTGTAGTGTTTGGGCTGCAAACACCCAAGACAAATGCTTAAAAGTCTAAATGAAAGAAATGAAGTGCATTATTATAACACATGTCTATTGGGTTAGATCCACGCGGTCTAGCCAGCTGCTATGTCTCAGTTCTGTAAAGAAAATTAAAGTCAGTGAAAGCAACCTGAGGGAGCAGCTGGTTCTTCTTTGAGTGCTGCTCACATCATTCAGTTACAGGTGCATACATGCTGCAGCGCACAGTAGCTCGGAAAGTCTTTTAGCCTTAGCCTGTCAGGTCAGGGCATGTGGCCAAGAACCCCCCCTCGTGCTGCAATCACAGCTAGATAGGTGACCATGACTCTGCCCTCCCAGCAGAGCCGTCCTTAGGGTAAGACAGAACAGGGCCCCGAGCTTTGGGGGGCCCCACGGTGGGGCTGCCTGGAGGACGGATCAAGCCCGGCGAGGCATGATCGGAGCTGTGCTGCATCTGGAGCAGGGAGAGGGATAGAAGCAGCATGGCTGCAGGGGTTGGGCATGCTTCTGGTCACCTAGCCAGCAGATGTGGGTGGGACAGCACAGCTCCTACCTGCTGGCTGGAAGATGGCTTCCAGCCAACAGGGAACTGTGTCTTTGAAATTTAAATCTCCTTCTTGCCCAACATGCTCAGGGGCAGAAGGAGTGTGTGGAGTGGTAGCCACCAGCCACTACAGCCAGGTAAAGGGGGCTGAGGGTTTGGGGCCCCGTTGTGTGGTTGAGCCGAAACTAGGTTCTCCCCCTCCCAAGAGCTCCAACTCCCAGGCTCTGGCGGCAGGTTGGAGTCCAGCTGGCCCAGTCAAGTCTGGCAGGTAAGCAGGGCAAGCTGGAGGGAGGAGGACCATCCCCAGCTGGTGAAGTGAGGAAGGGGAAGGGGAGCCTCCCAGATTGGGGGCCAGAGCTGAGCTGAACTGTGAGCTTGGTGCAACCAGGCTCTGGGAAGGAGAGAGGGGGGAGAGGGCTGAGGAGCCCTGCCCCCCAAAATGGTGCCCAGCCTGGCTGAGCTGAGCCAGGAGGACTGGGACTCATGGGAGCAATGCGGCTCCAGGAAGGAGGGTGCAGGGTTGGGACCCTGCTGGAGTCAAGCCGAGCAGAGTGGGGAGGGCCATGGCTCAGAAGCAAGGTGGCTCCAGGAAGGAGGGGGGAGGGCCGAGGAGGTTGGGGGCTCAGAGCAGACTGAAGTGTGTTTTAGAAAAGAAGAGGGAGGGGGAGAGCTGAGGAACCCTCCTGTCTAGAGCCCAGCTCAGTGCTGGGGGCAGACTGCAGTGCCTCTCTGGGAAGCAGAGAGCAGGGGAGGTCAGCCCAGGTGGCAAAGCTGAGTCTGGATGAAATGTGTGTGGGGGGAGGGCAAAAGAAGCAAGGAGTCTTGTGGCACTTATGAAATAAATACATTTGTTAGTCTTTGAGCTTCCCTGGGAGAATCTCAATTTGTCAGAGGCTTTGAAGTTGGGGGAATTTACAGAATGGGATGAAAATAAATGCAAGGCAATGTAAGACATGGGCTCAGGTCACACAGTAACAGCAAATCAGAAGACTAGTTAAGATTCAAACACTAGCAAACAGCAAAGTGAAAAAGCTGACAGAATTCATATGCACTTTAAGTTTAAAGCAGAATTAAATCATGACTTGACTTTGATTTCAGTTGTTTCCCAGTGTATGACTCTTAACAGCTGCTCTGATTTGCAATTACTATCACATTGTGGGTTATGCAGGTGATTTTATTCATGACTTGGTCCATTCACAACATTGGTAGTTCATGGTACCAATCAACCTTTGTAGGGCTTTCATTAGTTCATGGTTTGGCCTACTCAACTTTGTTGATATAGTCCCAATTGATTGTTTCCTATTAGGGACATCATTTCTGTTAATATTACATTGTCCTAATTGAGTATTTCCTGTGGGGGAACATCATTTCTCCTTCGAGTGCTGCTCACATCGTTCAGTTACAGGTGTCTATGTGCCCCAGCACACGGTATCTCGGAAAGTCTTTAGCGTTAGCCTGTCAGGTCAGGGTGCACGGCCAATGCCCCCTACACGCCACAACCATGGCTATATAGGTGACCATTACCCTGACCCTCCCAGTTCCTTTTTCCGCCATCAGCGTTGGTTCGGATCAGCGTTATCTTGCGAAATGCAAGTGCCCGTCTTTCGCGCAAAACTTGAAATGCCAGGTTTTAAGCCATGCTTGGGATGCTGCAAGGCTTTTCTGATGGATGACCCGCATGAGAAATGCCTCGCTTGCTTGGGTGAGTCCCACCTCATGGCGGACTGCTCCACTTGCCGATCCTTCAAACGAAGGACTGGGCTGGAAAGAGAGCGTTGTTTCCTCCTAATTTTGGGGAACGGAGCCGCTCCGCCCGAAAGCAGCCGAGCCACCAGAGCTACGCCAGATCCTCGATCGTCTTGGGCTCAAGATTCCCGCCGATCTCTGGTACCAGTCTCAAAATCTCAGCCCTCTATGGTACCTCCTTGGCACCGACCTCGCTGGTCCCCCAGTAGCCTCCCAGCCAGCTTGAGTAGGGCCCCGGCTCAGGCACCGGTTCACCAAGGGCATTCAAACCTGGCCCTGGTGCAGAACAAGAAGAAATGGACCACACTGGCACTGCCCCCTTCGGCACCGCTGGACACGGCACTGTCACTGGCGGTACCGCCTCTAAGCCTGGTACCGCCGTCAAGCCTGGTACCGCTGGACTTGCCACCATCGCCGATATCATCGCTTCTGGTGCCGTCACTTCCAGTACTGTTGGACTCGGCACCGGCAACACCCACACCAATACCAGTACCATCGCGGGCCTCTTCACCCTTCTCTGACCCAAGTACTGCAGCCCCACCTCATCGCTCCTCCGAGGAACTCTCGGTACCAGACTGCAAATTGTCTGGGGGGAGGTCGTCCAGATCATCCTCGGAAGACCCTTTTCTTCCCCCTAAGGAGGAGCGCCTGAGAAAGCGGCCTCGTAAAAGCTCCATGTCGCCGGGCTCAAGGGGAAGGTGCCCATCAGGAGAGGTTTCTGCTCCCCCCATGGCGCCCATGCTGCTGTCGAGATCACCGCACAACGAGTGGACCCTCGACTGGCTAAATGCGATGGCAGATGATACCTCCTTCCACTATGCCCGATTGCTGGTACCGGAGTCCTTGGATTTCTCCGACGACGAACCAGACCCTGATTCTACTCAACGTAGCAGATCAAGGGCCCAGTCATCCTCGTCGCCCAACGAGCGCCTAATCGACGTCTGCCGACAGCAAGGGAGATCTCCACGTCGAGCAGGACCTCCTCCACCGCATGACAGCAAATCTGAAGCTGAAGCTAGGGGTGATCCAAGTGGAAAATGATTCCCTCTTCGATGCATGCTGTAGAGCCCCGCTGGCTAAAGTCACGATTCCCCTGCACGCCGGGGTGTTCCTCATCATCCAGGAATGCTGGCAAATGCCTTCCTCGATTCCACCAGTGTCCAAGGTAGCGGATAAGAAATACTGTGTCTCCCTGGAAGGATTCCCCTTCCTGTTTAATCACCTTGCCCCAGGATCCCTGGTGGTCGACGCAGTCAACCGAAGGGAGAGACAAGGCCAACCAAGCTCCACGCCCAAGAACAGAGAGGCCAGGAAGCTTGACCTGTTGGGCAGGAAAGTTTACTCCTCTGCTGCCCTTCAGCTACGCATCTCAAATCACTCAGCCCTGACGATGCGCTACATCTTCAACTTGTGGGAGGCTCTACGAAATCTCCGCTCTGCCATCTCGAAGGAATGCCTGAGAGACTTTGAGGCAATGCTGGATGAAGGAGAGAGAGCTTCCAGGGATGCACTTGTGGCAACCTGGGACGCAGTGGATACAGCGGCACATATAATGGCATCGGCAGTGGTGATGCACCACTTGGCCTGGCTCCAAAACTCCAGCCTCTCCATGCAGATGCATTAGATTATCCAGGATGTCCCCTTTGACGGCCCCGACCTCTTTGCACCTTCCACAGACACAAAGTTGCATGGTATGAAGGACTCGAGGGCTACACTTAGGTCCCTCGGGATTTACACTCCTCAACCCATTAGGCGCTCCTCGAGGTCGCACCAGCTACAGCAGCAGTTACAGTAACTGAAACAACAGCTGCAACTGCAGACCAAGTTCCCGAGATCCCTCCAGTTTCCCCAGCACCACCTCTGGGGCCTGGACAAAGATAAAGGCTGATCAGGTAAAGGGGGTAAGCTTGGCGCCTCTCAGTTGGAACAGCGCAGACAGGGATCGGACCGCTTGTCGGGCCACAAACAGCATTTTTGATGGTCTCCCTGAGGGCAGCGCTCCACAACCCCTGTTCTCCCCCAACCACCACCACTACTTCGGTTCCTGATGGACCCGTGTCACGTCAGATCAGTGGGTCCTCGACACAGTGGCCAGAGGACACCACATCCAGTTCCTCTCAACCCCCCGGGACAGGAAAGTGCCCCCTCCCATAACCCCAGAAAACTCAGATCTGCTAAGCAAGCTCGAGGTCGAATGCCAGAAGTTACTCTCCCTTGGAGCCATTGAAAAGGTTCCCAAGAGAGACCGTGACAAAGGGTTCTATTCCCACTACTTCCTAGTCCCCAAGCCCAACGGGGACCTACAACCAATTCTAGACCTCAGAGCACTCAACAAAAACATAAAGAAAATAAAATTCCGCATGGTCTCCCTACCACAAATTATTTCCTCCCTGTCCCCAGGAGCTTGGTTCACAGCCCTCGACCTAAAGGATGCTTACTTCCACATAGCCATTCGGCCCCACCACAGGCAGTTTCTCAGGTTTGTAGTGGCATAATGCCACTACCAGTTCACCGCTCTCCCTTTCGGGTTATCGCTAGCCCCCAGGATGTTCGCAAAGTGTGTTGCACCAGCCGCAGCTTTCCTATGCAGGAAGGGTGTAAGAATCTACCCCTACCTAGACGATTGGCTCATAGTGGGCAAGTCAAGTCGACAACTACAAGACCACGTCGATCTAGTAATGAACCTGTGCGAGTTCCTGGGCTTCCACATAAACTTAGAGAAGTCCAAACTTTGCCCCACTCAGGACATAGAGTTAATCGGGGCACGTTTAAACACCCGACAGGGCACCGTGTCCTTGCCCCTGTCAAGATTTCAGTCCATCTGCACCATCATCACGGAGCTCCAGGCACCTGGGCTGACCACAGCGTGCAGATGCATGCAGCTCCTGGGGCACATGGCAGTGGCCACGTTGGTAATCCATACAGCCTGACTGCAGATGAGACCGTTCCAGCTCTGGTTCGCCACAAGCTTCCAACCAGAAAGGGACCATCTGGACAAGGTACTCTCAGTCCCTCAATATGCCCTGGAGTCCGTCCAAATCTGGAGGGACCCCAACTTCGCAATGGGGGGAATTCCGGTTAGGGAGTCCAAGCCCTCACTGACCCTGATAACAGATGCCTCTGACTCAGGCTGGGGAGCCCACCTGTCCAGGGGCCTCTCCATGCAAGGCGTTTGGAATCTTGAGGACAGTCTCCTCCACATAAATGTGAAGGAGCTCAGGGCTATCAGAATGGCCTGCATGACCTTCCTAGACCAGATCCAAGGCAGGGTGGTCCAGATCCTCTCAGACAACACAACAGCCATGTTCTACACAAACCATCAAGGGGGAGTCTGCTCCTTGGCGCTATGCAAGGAAGTGACCAAGCTCTGGCAACTAGTGATAGACTATCACTTCATGCCAACTGCCTCCCACTTACCCGGGGTAGACAACGGCATAGCGGACTCACTCAGCAGGAAACCTCTGGTGAATCATGAGTGGTCCCCCCACAATGAGGTTTTCTCCCTGCTAACAAACAGATGGGGAACCCCTCAGATCTACCTCTTCGCCACGGGGCAGAACCGCAAATGCCCCCGCTTCTGCTCCCTCCAAGGTCGGGAGAAAGGTTCTCTCAGCGATGCCTTCCTCCTCAATTGGTTGGCAGCCCTAATGTATGCCTTCCCTCCAATTCCCTTGATCCACTGGGTGCTCCTGAAGGTCCTCGCAGATGAGGCACATATCATTCTGATAGCCTCGGACTGGCCCAGACAACACTGGTTTCCCCTCCTAGAGGAGGACGTGTCTGTGAGGACACTGCTCTGCCTCCCCGGTGGGTAGAACTCCTGACACAGGACTCGGGACACCTTCAGCACCCAAACCCGGGCTTCCTGCACCTGACAACCTGGATGCTTTCTGGCTCAGCAAGCAAGAGTGACGCTGCTCAGATAGGGTTAAAAAGGTCTTGGTTGGTAGCAGGAAACCCTCCACCAGGTCCACCTACATGGCCAAATGGAATCACTTTTCCACTTGGTGCCCTGACAAAGACATAGACCCTACCTCCGCACCAATTCAGGCAACTTTGGATTACCTTCTTGACCTAAGAGAGAAAGGCCTATCTCTGTCCTCATTAAAAGTCCACTTGACGGAAATCTTGGCCTTTCACCAAAGAGTAGATGGTGCTCCACTCTTTTCATACCCCATCTGCCATAGATTCCTGAAAGCGGTGGAAAAACATTTTCCCCACACCTGTAAACCCACTCCACAGTGGGATTTGAACATTGTGCTGTGGGCTCTGCTAGAACTGCCTTATGAGCCCTTGGACTCAGCCATCCTGCTCGTATTGTCCTGGAAGGTGGCTTTTCTAGTAGGAATTATCTCGGCCAGAACAGTCTCAGAGTTACGAGCCCTATCCTCTGAACCTCCATATACAGTTTTCTTTGCAGACAAGGTGGTCCTGCGTCACCACCCCTCATTTTTGCCCAAGGTTGCCACCCCCTTCTACATGAATCAAGAAATCTGCCTGCCAGTCTTCTATCCAGACTCTCAGGTCACAGAGAACCAGAGACGGTGACACACCCTGGATGTGAGGAGAGCGCTCCTTATCTATATTGAGCGCACACGATCTTTCTGCAAGACCTCCCAATTGTTTGTGGCTCCCCAGTATCCTCCCAATGCATTTCCAAATGGATTGTGAACTGCATTAAAGACTGCTATGGAAGGTCAAACACACCTCTCCCAGAGACTGTGAGAGCCCACTCTACCAAAGCTCAGGCGTCTTCCACAGCCTTCCTTGCTAAGGTCCCGATCCAAGAGATCTGCAGGGCCGCTATGTGGTCGTCGATTCATACCTTCACAACGCACTATGTCATTGCCCAACAGGTTAGAGACAATACCACTGTGGGCAGAGCTGTACTCAGTGCGGGTAGACTGTAACTCCTCCCACCATCCTTGGGTACAGCTAGCAGTCACCTGTAACTGAATGATGTGAGCAGCGCTTGAAGGAGAATGGTTGGTTACTCACCAGTAACCATCCTTCTTCGAGATGGGCTGCTCACATACCTTCAGCTTCCTCCCACTGACCCCGCTAACAGAGTTGGCAAAGGTATATGGGACTGGGAGGGTCAGGGTCACAGTCGCCTATATAGCCGCGCTCGTGGTGTGGAGGGGGCGTTGGCTGCACGCCCTGACCTGACAGGCTAACGCTAAAGACTTTCCGAGCTACCATGCGCTGCGGCACGTAGACACCTGTAACTGAATGTACGTGAGCAGCCCATCTCAAAGAAGGGCTGTTACTGGTAAGTAATCAACTGTTCTTAAGTTTCATATAGTCTTAATGGTTACATTTTTTCTGTCAAGTTTCATAGGGTCCTAATTGGTTAGTCCCTAATGGTAATACTTGGTTACATTATTTCTCTCACTCCTTATGTAGTCTTAACTGGTTAATCTCTAATTGTAACAGTGTTTCATTTGAATTAAGAATTGTTTTCTCTAGTTTTGTTATGTGGCTGCTTGGGAATGGGGGAGTAGAACTACTACCTTTTGGGGTTTGTTTAATGAGGAAAACACTAGTCTTTTCCTGCTGAGCCACTCAGCCCTGCTTTGCGCTAGTATGTAAGGCTGTACCTATCTATCCTTAGGCAATCACTATGCTAAACCCTTTTCCCCAGTTTCAGTGGCATTCAAATACCAATGTAACTTCTGTAAAAAGATAACCCTCCCTCAGCTATACTCCATGTTGAAAATGTAAAACTCCGTCTTTAACCAATGTACCCCACCTTGTGTAAGACTTTCTGGGCTTGTAGACTCAATAGGCAATAAGGTGTGGATGGAGGTTGAATGTATGCAGTATTCCAGTGGTTCCCAACTTTTCCCTGCCTTGGCACGCCTTGATTCCTTTTATTATTTTGATGCACACCACCATATAGTCTCCAGCTGAACTCATGCATATTCATGAGCTGATCCAGAACCCTGAGTAATTTTTCAAAAAATGCCATGGCACATCTGCTCAGATCTGAGGGCACACCTGTGTGCCATGGCACACTGGTTGGGAAACACTGCAGTATTTTCAGCAGGACTGGAAATTAGGGAGAGTTGTAGGAGGGTTGTTGGGGGTGCTCACTAGATTGGTATAACACTGTGACTAGCTGACAACTGGGGAGAAATTCAGGGGGGTGTTAGGGAAATCCCTGGATGTATGTGCATAGGTATAAGTTAACTATCAATTTTGTTTTCCTTTGTAATAAATGCAACATGCTGTCTTTTCCCCTTGAAAAGATCTCAGGTACTCTTTTTGTATAGCACCCTAATCCCATGTTTTACACTCCCTTGCATTTATTTTCATCCCATTTTGTAAATTCTCCTATCTTCAAAGCATCTGATGAGTCTCCTATGAAAGCTTAAAGACTAACAAATACATTTCTTCTTTGAGCGCTGCTTGGATGCATTCAGTAATAGGTCTTCCCATGCCAGAGCGCCAGATTGGTTGGAAAACTTTTGTCTCAGGTACTCTTTTTGTATAAAACGCTAATCCCATGTTTTACACTCCCTTGCATTTATTTTCATCCCATTCTGTAAATTCTCCTATCTTCAAAGCATCTGATGAGTCTCCTATGAAAGCTCAAAGACTAACAAATACATTTCTTCTTTGAGCGCTGCTTGGATGCATTCAGTAATAGGTGTTCCCATGCCAGAGCGCCAGATTGGTTGGAAAACTTTTGTCTTAACCTGTCAGAAGAGTCCAGGCGGCCACCGCTCCCCATGCCACCCGGTGGCTATATATACAGCCGCCTCCCGACCCCTCCCCAGTTTCATTTCTTCTGCCTTGCGCGTCGGATCTGGAACAGCTGCTCCTTGTGAACGCAAGCAGCCTGTCCTCCTCCTATGAGCTTTTCGCCCCACTGGGAGCGCCTTTTCATGGACGTAGTTCCACCACAGGAGTCTTCCACCATCAGGCTGGAACATCGCATACCGCCGCCTAACATGCCAGGGTTCAAACTCTGCTCTGAGTGCAGCAAGGCCTTCCCTTGGGACGATCCCCACGGGAAGTGCCTCCGGTGCCTAGGCAAAGACCACCTGGTCTCAGCCTGTTCCCTGTGTCTGTCCTTCAAACCTTGGACAATCAAGGACAGGGAACAAAGGCGCACGCCCTAGCCTCTGAACAGGCTCGGCACTCTCCACCTGAGGCTTCGGGTTCCTGTCCAGTGCTGAGACCTTGCTTGGCACCGGAGCCAACACAGCACCGTTCCACCGGTGGCCATTGCAGGAAACCTCGGTACCAACCCTGGTGCCAACCCAGCGCCTCGGCACTACTCGAGGTTGCCCCCGACACTGCAACCCCTGTATAGTGTGGTACTGCCGGTACAAGGCTCGCCCCAGTGCTGATCACTTTGACCTTCGGCACTGCAGGCCCACCACAACCCAGTGCCATTGGTGCAGGGCTCACCCCAGCACTGACCACAGTCACCTTTGGCACCGCAGACTCGGTACAGCCCCGTACCGATGCGGCAAGAACTTTATCAGCCGGGCAGTCCCCCTTCCCCGGGTAAAGGCTTACCTCAGGCCCGCTCAGAGTTGCTCCTGGTGCCGACAACTCCAGAGGCAGTGGAGGTCGCTCAGGCACTCCTCCTGCTACCCACACCACCTTCCCCGACTCCGGTTAGAAGGGGCAAGCCGGCCTTTATTTCCAAGGGCTGGGTCCATTGTGGGTGCCATCACTCCCCCTCACCACAAAGTCCCCCATCTTCCACTCCATTGAGCCCTGGTACCGTAAGGCCATCCCCTCAGCAACATATTACTTTGCCGTCGCCAGTACCGCCCTTGGAATCATGAAGTCCTTCTCCCACCTCAAGCCTGGAGGAAGGCCCATCGAGGGGCTCCAAGCGACCCTGGCACCGGTCACCCTTCTGCTTTCATCCTCAAGAATGGTCCCCCGGGCAAACCCCTTCTCCTCCTCGGCAAACACCCAGTACCACCCTGTCCCCGGCACCAGGCTCCTATACCGGCAACCTGTCAGCACCCTTTGACTTGTTGTGCCTTGCTACGGCTCATTTAAGGATGGAGGTCCAGTCCTCTGGTCCCCCTCCAGACACCCTGTTCAGGCCAGCCTTTGCCTCAGTAGAGCCGCTGACAGTTCCACTCCACCCAAGTGTTTGGGACCTAACATCTTCCCGGTGGCAGAGTTCAAGCTCTACTGCCCTGGTCTTGGGCACAGCGAGCTTTAAGTATCAGGTTCCAGAGTCGGACTTCCCTTCCCTCGCCGATCACCCAATCCTTCCTAGGGATGTGGTGCAAATGGCGTTAGTCCCAGGTGAGCCTTCTAGCAACCCTCTCCTGGCTTCCAGGGAAGCCAGGGAAGTGGACCTCTTGGGCCGAAAGGTCTACTCCTCCTCAGCCTTCCAACTTTGGGTGTTGAATAATCAGCCCTAACTGGCAGGTATTTGCTGGACGTGTGGGAGTCGGTCACAAAATTCCAACGCTTGCTCCCACCAGAGGCCAAAGAGGAGTACAATGCATTCCTAGAGGAGGGTAGAATAATCTCTCAGGACCTACTCTCTCGGCCTGAGATGTGGTGGATACAGCTGCCCTCAGTATGGCCTTGGCTGTGACTATCTGCTGAGTGGCCTGGCTTAGGGAAGCAAGGGTGTCCCCCACTGCGCAGCAGGCAGTACTTGACCTGCCTTTTGAGGGGGGACGTCTTGTTTCCTCCCAAGACCCTAACCGTGGTGGGCACCATGCAGGACCGTAGGGGAGAGGTCAAATACCTCAGCCTCCTCCCACTGGGGCCTTTTTCCCCTCATAAACTTTATGGGGCGACAAGCTGCCCTTCTTTTCCCCCACTTTCTTACATGGCCCCAGGGGCAGAAACTTAATCCCCCCCCCCCACTGCCATCAGCCCATCTCTAGGGTGTCTCGAAGCCTCTTTCTCCCTTTCTCACCTGCAAGGAAGGTGCCTGCCCCAATTGGCTGCCACCCTATTCCCATAACATCCGGGACATGACATGACTTCAGTGCACCATCGGAGTGGGCAGCTCATACCCCTTTCCCCCTTCCGTCAGGGGGGACCAGAGAACTTATTGGGACCAGCGCTATCTCGACATTGCGAACAGGGGCAAGCCAATCCTTGGCCCTGCCCTCTGGTCTTGGAGGAGACTCGGGCCGCGTAACCCAAGTCCCCCTCAGCAAGGAAGTGGTGGTGAAACCCCCCTTTCACCCCTGAAACAACAATTTAAGTTCACCTGACCTGGAATCTACCAGATCAAGGAGCTCAGGGGGGAGGATGCAATGTCTCTCCCCCAAAGCAGGTAAACGGCAGTGGGGAAGAAACCATTTTGGGCCTCCCGCGCTAACGTCCAGCTACCGCGGCATCAGTCTGCTAACAAGCCCCATGCGCAATACTGCGTTCCACACATGGAAGTTCCCCTATCGGGATGTTTGTACATGTCTCACCTCGCTTCATTGATCATTCATATCTTGGCCTGTGGCACCGCTTCCTGGGTGTCTGGCAATTCGCTACACCTTGTTTGGGGATCTGAGGCCCAAAACCGTTGGGTTATCTCCACATGATACTTGATATGGCAATTACCAAGGCCATTTTGCTTTCCTTACTCTCTTGAGGGACCAAAAAAATAGAGAGAAGGAGGAGATGTAAGAGGAAACCCATTTTCCAATGTGCTCGGAAATTCAGAGGCCTGTATCGTCCATGGGAATGCCACCCAGAACATTTCCCAGGATGGAGGTAATCCACCTTGGTTGGTTTCTCTAAAACCTAGGGTACTCCTGCAGTACCGCTGTTGACACTCCAAGAGTAGCTTCATTTCCCAGGTGGTCGGGAGGAGATGTCTCCTTCCTCCTGTAACCCATATCATTTGGGGTACTTCTGCGTTAACGTGTCCTTATCTCTGGCGCACACGTAGGTGCAAGCGAGTTGAGACAATATCATTTCTGGCGGTGCCCTAGGCATGCAAAATCTTATTCCTGATATTCGAACTCCATGAGCCTTCTGGCCACCTCGACTAAGTGGCCAAGCAGTGGCATTGCATTTGTTTCCCTCCTTCCCTTCTCCCATCCTTCACACATCCCTTGTCCTCCGGGCAGTCTTCAAGGTGCTGGAATCCTGAAGAGGATGTAAGGCCCAATAGGCCGGCTCTCTCGGTGAGCCCTCATGCTTACTGAGGTACTTATAGGTACCAAGCCAACAGCACCACCAAAGGCCACCATGCTGCCTTATAGGTGCTAGTGATCCGAAGTGCCCTGCCAGCAGTAATCTTCCAGGTTCTTTCATTATACACGGCTGGAAGTTTGTGCTTCGCATGCTTAACCTAAGGACCTTTGGCCCAGCATGCCAGGTGCTATTCATTGCACCATCTTTGGCTTTCTGTCTTCATCGTACTAGCATGAAGTGTCTTCTTCTAGGCCCTTCTTGATTGAACTCGGTACTCCTTACTTCCTCGTGCTGCTGGATACTTTAATTCTTACACCCTTCTAAGGTCCCATCCATGGCCAGTTCAAGGGATAACGTTCTTCCCTTCTATGGCTATCTGCATAGGCCGCAGCCATCATGGCTAGACCCGTAACCCCTTGGCTTCCAGCACTTCTCTTGTATGTCCATGCTGGAGGTCCCCTATGGCCAGTCTTTTACCCTCTGGCCGTCATACCTTATGCTATACCCCTAGGTACAGCAATTAATTCATTTCCTCCACGTTAGTTGTGTTGCATTGACTCAACTCTCCTTTAAGGTGACGTTAGTCTGTTCAGCCCACACACACTTGCCTTGGCTGGATTGGACCTACCCCCTGCTTTGGGTTGGCCCCATAGTTGTTGGTTCTCCTTCGCCAGGCCAAGAGCCTACTTGGCCTCTTGGCTCCTGTTAGAACCTCATTCGCTGGGCTTCTTCCCTTCCAGGGTGGTTTGCTGTGCTGTAGGCAGAAGAGCCAACCCCACCCACCATCCGTCAGCATGGCTAGTAGTCACCTACTACTGAATGCATCTGTGCAGCGCTCGAAGAAGAATGGTGAGTTACACATCAGTAACCGTCCTTCTTCAAGATGGGCTGCTCAGATCCATTCAGGTCGCTTCCCTCCATCCCTGCATCTGGTGGGGTCGGGAGGCAGCCATATATATAGCCGCTGGGTGGCATGGGGGCGGTGGCCACCTGCCCTCTCCTGACAGGCTAGGACAAAAGTTTTCCAACCAATCCGGGGCTCCGGCACCGAAACACCTATTACTGAATGGATCTGAGCAGCCCATCTCGAAGAAGGATGGTTACTGGTGAGTAACCCACCATTATTGCGTAAGTGCCACAAGACTCCGTGCCGCTTTTGCTGATCTAGACTAACACCTCTGCCCCTTTGAATCTGTACTGTTAGTTGTTGATTTCCGTGGTCATTGCATGGTATTTGGCAGTCAGATTTCTTGCATGTATGGAAAAACAACTTGTTGATTTTGGTTAGGTGCACAGCAGAAAGGCTACTGATCCCAGATAATTCTTATTTGTCTAAAATTCTGTTTTTGGAAGGCATTTAGTTATCAAGTGGGGATGGAGTTAGTTGATTCTGTAGGGAAAAGGGGCATGCATCAGAGAACAGCTTCT
This sequence comes from Podocnemis expansa, assembly GCA_007922195.1. Classification (NCBI taxonomy): domain Eukaryota; kingdom Metazoa; phylum Chordata; order Testudines; family Podocnemididae; genus Podocnemis; species Podocnemis expansa. The sequence continues at coordinate 6,307,937 of ML682025.1, forward strand.
TTTTAGGGTGCTGCGAGAATTCATACCCAAAAGACACTAAAACTGCCCTTCAATCCCTCCAATTTTTAAAATCTTCTCACAGCTCCTTTCCAAACACAACAGTTGTATACAGGATCACGCTGACAATTCCTGTTATAGTGGCCTCAGGAGAGAGAAGTTTTTCGAAGTTAAAAATCATAAAAAACTACTTAAGGATGACCATGTCACAAGACAGACTGTGTGGACTGGACATTCTGTCTATTGAGAAGGAGATAGCTGCAAGCATGGACTACAACAATTTGTTTGATGATTTTGCTGCAAGAAAGGCCAGGAGGGTAGATTTCAGACTGCAGGGAGTGACACATGATTAATAATTGGAACATTTTATAACTTTAACATACTTTTGTTTACAGTATGAATATACTCTATACTTAAACTTTCTTTTTGTATTTTATCGGGAGTGACGTGATTGGCAAGTGAAAAATTTTATAAGTTCAACATACCTTTGTTTACAATATGAATGTGAGCTATACTTGCACTGTTGTTGGTTGTGTTTGTATTTTGTGGGCAGTGACGTGATTGGCAAGTGAAAAATTTAAGTTCAATATACTTTTGTTTACAGTAAGGATATAAGCTATAGTTTCCCTGATGTTGTTTGTTTGTGTTTTTATTTACTAGTACACCTAAGGGGCATAGTACATACATTAGGCTATAAAACAGGTTGCTATCTGAAGTTCAATTTCATCTATATGAATAATGGGGGGGGCCCATATGAACTGATTCACCCAGAGCCCTGATCCCCGCCCTACAGATGGCCCTGCCTCCCAGTTCCTTCTTTCTACCCTCAGTGATGGTATCGGGATAGCTGAAATTTGTGGAAGCAAGTGCTTGTCCTCGTTCATTCGTGATAATGATGCTGGGGTTTTAGCCTTGCCCATTATGCTGCAAAGTCTTCCTGATCGACGACGCCCATGAGAAATGTCTCATGTGCCTTGGTGAGTCCAACCTTGCAGAAAATTGCTCCATCTGCAAGTCCTTCAAGTGGAGGACCTGCAAGGATGTAAGCAGAGCTTGCATAACCTTACCCAAGATCGGGCATCTCAGCCAGCGTCTGAAACACCTCTCGCTCTGAATGCTCTGCTGGCCCCACCTGCAAACTCTGCACCAGAATCTGTCTGGCTCAGAATACAAAGCTGCGATTGGTATCCAACTCGGCACCAGTATGGTGCCATTTATCACTGTCCCCAGACACCCCTCCTCAGGAGTTGGGACCGGGGCACCAGTGCCATCGATGCTGGAGGCCCTCACAGATGCTCGGGCCCTGCTCTGGGCACCGGCTCTGGTACCAGCCAAGAAAGCCAGGTCCAAGGGCAAACTGGCTCTTTCAGTTAAGGAGTGGACAACAAGAGGCTCAGTACTGCTCCCGGCCTTGGTGCCCTTGAGCCCTCCACTGGTACCACAGAATGGTACCGAAGACCATTTGGATGACCATTCCTCCCAGCACTCATCCCATGAGCCCTCGGTACTATGCTCCCAGGGCTCAAGACGGTAGAAGTCTAACTCATCCTTGCCAGCCTCTTCTTGCTCCATTCCTTGGTGCCCTGGATCTCCAGAAGCTCTGGAATGAAACCCTGGTACCGGCGGATGAGCAGGTAAGTGGAGCTGAAAGTGTTCACCAATGCTCCCATGAAAAGGAGGCGCGGCCCCAGCCGCCCCAGTGCAGGCAACACAGAGGAGCTCCAGATGTGGTGATGTGGGGCCGGTGGGCACACAGAGGGAAAGGTGTCACTCCCACTCCTGTCGACCCATGGCCCTAGGGTCCTCCAATGACTGGTCACAGGAATGGCTAGATTGGACGGCTGACAATGACCCCATCTCCTGGCACCCATCAGCACCGTCGTCGACCCGAACTCCTGACTCATTGGACCTATCTGACGACAAACCCGACCCAGACCTCACCTGTCGCAGTAGATCATGGTCCCTTTGTCCTCTTCCCCAGATAAGGCTACCTTTCAAAGATCGCTGGCATACAGGGACAACCCATGCATGCAGCAGGAGCTGCTTCATCATATGGCAGCAAACCTCAACTTAGATTTGGGGGTGGTCAAGGAGAAGTGTGACCCCCTTTTTGACATGGGTGATGCTGCCCCACCTGTAAAGATCTCTATCCCCCTCCATGAAGGGTACCACTTTGCCTTCTTTGGGAGGACCTCCTGACACAAAACTTGGGGCACCTGCAGCACTTGAACCCTGGTCTCCTGCACCTGATGGCTTGGAGACGCCATGGCTAAATAAGCAGGAAAGACTGACCTCAGATACAGTCAAGAGGGTACTGATTGGTAGTAGGAGGCCCTCCACTAGAGCCACCTATATAGCCAAATGGAAACGCTTTTCCAGCTGGGCAATAGGTAAAGGAGCTGTGCCTATATCAGCCCCAATACACTTAATCCTTGATTACCTGCTAGACCTCAGAAATAAGGGCTTCTCCCTTTTCTCACTGAGAGTCCATCTAGCAGCAATTTCAGCATTCCATATTAAGGTGGAAGGTGTTCCAGTTTTCTCCCACCCTACCTCCACCAGATTCCTGAAGGGGTTTGAAAGAGTCTTCCCACAAACCCTTGAACCTGTCTCACAATGGGACCTTGATGTGGTGCTCCAGAGCCTAATGGAGCCTCCTTATGAACCCTGGACTCAGGCACTCTACTGGTCCTTGCATGGAAGGTGGCCTTCTTGGTAGCAATTACCTCAGCCAGAAGAGCATCTGAACTGTAGACCCTTTCTTTAGAACCCCCATATATGAGGTTCTTCCCTGATAAGGTGGTGCTTTGCCCACATCCATCCTTTCTTCCTAAAGTGGTCTTTCCATTTCACCTTAATCAGAACATTTGCCTGTCAGTGTTCTTCCCAGACCCTCAGATTACAGAGAACCAGAGGAAGTGGCACACCCTGGACGTCAAAAGGGTGCTCTTAACGTATAGAGAGTACACGCCCATTCCGCAGAACCTCCCAATTGTTCATGGTGGCTGCAGAATGTAAAAGAGGACTTCTAGTGTTGTCACAGTGCATTTCCAACTGGATTGTGAATTGTATTAAAGACTGCTACAGAAGGTCAAATATGCCCCTCCTGGGGAATGTCAGGGCTCATTCTACCAGGGCCCAGGCTTTGTCAATGGCCTTCCTTGCCCAGATCACAATCCAGGAGATCTGCAGGGCAGCTACCTACATGGTTGTTGGTGCATACCTACACGACGCACTACGCTGTCATCCAACAGGCAAGAGAGAATGACGCATTGGGCAGAGCTGTACTCAATGTGGATAAGCTGTAACTCCACTCACCATCCTTGGGTATGGCTAAAAGTCACCTGTAACTGAATGATGTGAGCAGTGCTTGAAGTAGAATGGTGGGTTGCTGATATAACCATCCTTTGAGATGGGCTGCTCACATGCATTCAGATCCCTCCCACTGTCCCCACTAACCGGAGTTGGTGAAAAGAAGGGACTGGGAGGGTCAGGGTCATGATCACCTATATAGCTGCAGTCCAGTCGTGGCATGGAGGGGACGTTGGCCATGTGCCCTGACCTGGTGGGCTAAGGCTAAAAGACATTCCAAGCTACCGTGTGCTGCGGCATGTGTACACCTGTAACTGAATGCATGTGAGCAGCCCATCTCGAAGAAGAAAGGTTACACTGGTAAACCACCGTTTTCCATCCCACTTTGAGTGTATTTAGGTCCTAAACTGAGCACAGCATTAGTCAGTTCCCTCCCCGCCCTCAGTTTAATGATGGCTGTTACCTTGAGTAAGCCATCCTATTCTCTTTGGTTCTGGGACTTTGAGGGAGGTGATTGCTAAGGCAGTGGTTCCCAACCTTTTCTCTGCTGTGGCACACCTTGATACTTCCAAATTTTTTGAGGCACACCACCATTAAAAATGCATGAATTTTCAAATTAGCTCAAAATAACATGAATATTTATGAACCATAGCACAGTGGTTTGGAAATGCTGCTATGTGGGGTAGTAGGGGTAGCAGAGCAGGGATGGCAAGACAGGGGAGGTCAGGAGTTATTTGCAGTGGCAGGAGTGAGTGTGGGGAGCAGAGCAGGGCAGGGGCAGGGCTGGTGCAACCCAGTAAGCCTGGTAAGCATTGCAGGGGGGCACTGGCACCTGCTCTGCTTGCAGGGGAACGCCAGAAATGGTAGCACCATTCCTGGCCAGGGGTGGCCAAAGAGGACAAGGGCAGCCATGTGGGTAACAACACAAGGGTGCCAAGAGAGGACAGGGGAAGGGAGAACAGGAGTGGCTTTGTGGGGGGGGCCAGAGTGGAGACGGGGGAGTAGGAAGGTAGGGCAGGGGAGCATGACACAGCAGCCACTTCCCCCTTTCTCCACAGTGGCTCCCTGCCACCCAGGGCAAATCCTCACCCCACTGCTGCTCCCTCCCACCCCAATGGGTCCTGTTCTCCCCTCCCCCAGCCCCCTGCTGCCTGTGATGGACCCTCCCATCATTGCAGGGGCCAGAACTATCCCTCCAGCCCCCAGCTCACCCCCCCCAGCTACACACACCCCCAACCAAACAGCCACCCTACAACCTCAGCTACACACCCTCTCCTACACATCCACTCCCACCCACCTCTGCTACACACATAGCCCCTGCCCCCCACAATCCCCAACAGCCCCCCTCAAAGCCCTTGTCTGTTTGCAGGGACAGGCTGGGAGCTGCTTCCCTGCCACAAACTGCTTTGTGGGGCCCCCTAAAGGGCTCACTATCGGCCCCCACTGCTACCTTCCCTGTGGCCCCAGTCCCCCCCAGCAGCCCTAACTACCCCCCAGGACTCCTTTTTTGTTTTGCTGAACTGAACTAATATGACTATCCCTCTGGAACTCATAAATTATTCTTGGGTATGATATTTTTAAAGATCTTCCCATCATGAAGCTTGTAAGTTGATCATCTTTCACTTAACATAAATGAGCTAATGCTGAACTACAAAGTTAAAATTAACATTTTAAAATTTTTTAAAATGTATGAGCATTAATTAATAAATAAAAAGTGGTAACATTAATGATGGCTCAAAAATAACAAATACCACCTTTAAAATTTTGGCAGTCAAATCTTACAAATGTTTCATATAGGCTTGGGTTTATGTGCACTAGACATTTAATACAAATAATTATAATAAATAAAAATAAGTAAAATAAAAGGTTCCTACTATGTTGCTATAAATGAAAAACACCAAATTTCAGTGAAATTCTCTCAAGTACTCAAGTTTATAAGACTCTTGCTCCCTCAAGAATATTAAATAATAAGTACAGAAGAAGCTAAAAAATTACTTACAAAAAAAAAGATACAGCACAGACATCACACACAGCTGTAATGATTGTCTAAGAGGGCAGCACTGTATTTATATGTAGCAGCCTATATGGACCTACCTGGTAAACTGATCTAACCAAAGCCAAACTAAAAATTGTCACAAAGTCAAAGGAAAAGGCAAAAGAAAAGGTAAAAAAAGAAAAGGAAAAGGCAATATTTCACAAAATTAAAAAAATGGCAGAATAAATGGCCACACTGAGGAATTAAAAGCTGAGCCCAAGAGAAAAGTTCCTACTATTGTGCTGCCTGTTGCTTGCTCCTGCTTTTTTAGCATGTCAATATGAAGGTGATGGACAGATAATGGTGAAATTTGCAATTCAGAGGAAGCACAGATCCTAATGATAGTTTGCCTTGATGCGCCAAGAGTGAAAAGTGCTTAGGCTTCCAGCCCTACTAGCTCTGCTAGATGGGAACAATTCCTATATTTTTCTATATTTTCATTTCTGTTCACCAAATTGAGGACAGGACTCCTTATTGCTTGGGACCCTAGGCGGCTGCATGCTTCGCCTACCCCAAAAGCCAACACTGCTTTTTGCCAGCCCTGCATAGCCTACATGGCTGGGGTGAGCAGGGAGGGAGCTCTAACTCTAGCTCTCCCAGATTCCTGAGGTACGCTTTGGGTGTTGCCATGGCACACCAGTGTGCTGCGGCACACTAGTTGGGAACCACTGTGTTAAGGGACGGAAACAGGATTTTAAACCAAACACATATTTTGTGCCAGATCTCCCAGGCAGTGTCTCCTAAAAGAAGCATTGAAAGCTCTTTTGTTTATGTTGGTGAAATTCTCCCTTGTGCAGACTCAGCACATGGCCCATGTATTACCTGGGGTTTTTCAACCCAAAGCTCTTGGTAAATTTCCTCTGTGCAAGGTGGTGTCAGGAAATAAATCTGGAGACCTGGCCATCCAGCAGATAGATGAGCTGGTAGAAATGATAGAACACAAGATCAGTCCAATCAATGGGCTCAAGCACTTAACACAATTAGCAACAGGTTAGAGAAAAAAATATAGCTGTCAATAATTACCAAATTTTGGTTTCAAGTTGGCTTTGGAGTGGAAACAGCAACAGCTTTCTGACTTTTCTAACCTTCTAGCTGCCATTGGAGGATCCTGAAACTTTGTCCAAGAAAAGATTCACTAAGATCCCAGGACTCTTTATTCTTGTTAGGAGACAATAATATGGCAAGAAAACAACTTGATGGACCAACAGTTTCTAGGTGGACCTAAAGCCGAATCTGCATATCTTAAGGCCCAGACAGACATGTCCCAGGGGCATGCATGCATAAGCTTCCTGCTTCTCTCCTTAAAAGACAGGTCCCATTAAGTACTCCAGATACATCATCAGGGAGGGGCACAGGGTCAGGGAAAAGTTGAGTGAGACACTCCCTTCCAGTGATCACCCAAACCCCATCCCCCTCTGGTTTAGTCATGCCAAGGCTGAACAGGTCTGCACAAAGGCCAACCAAGTTTGGCTGCTGTAAGCACCAAGTATGATAATCACTGTTTGAAACATATTATTACAGCTAATTTTATATAATCATCGGCCACAGAGTTTTTGAAGGGACGAGATTCTGTACATCTGGGAATAATGTAGAGATTACCCAAAAGGTACAAGGTTTTAAATCGTAACAGTACACAGAGTACATAATGTGCATTATTCCAGATTAAAGGTTCTCAGTTTAGTGATGCAGTTGAGAAATCTGGATCACCTAAGTCTTTCCCCCAGAAATTAACAACCCTGCTGACTGTGACCCTCCTTTCACAGAACAAGGTGAAGGGTACCATGTGACTCCTTGTGATTCCAGGATATACTGAACTAGTTCTTTGATTTTAGTCACAAACAGGACACCCTCCTGCTGCGGGCTCCTTCCTGGTGATTTTGTGATCTTTGTCAACCTTGATTAGCTGGTGGCTCCATATGCAAACAGACTTACATTGTAAGACACACACTACACAATGACCAGCTAGGGAGTAGGGCAATAACCCTCTCCTATCCCTTGTGTATCGCATTCTGATGACCTGTCTTAACTTGCAAACTTTAAGAACACAGTTTTCAGTGCAGCTCCACAACCTTTCCCATATTATCTGCCCATACATTTTGCAATGACTGTGGTGACTGGTCATGATCTCATGTGCCACCCCTTGGTGAAATAGCATGCAGGTACCTGATATCTGGGGATGCTGTAACTTCTATGTAGTGTCCTGTCACGGAGAACCCAGAAAAGCCTCTTGGATCCCCTCTGTTCACAGCCCACCAGGGACTCTGCTATGGTGGAGCTTTCTCCCATTCACCAGGGTCTCCACGCTATCTGTAGCCAGCTTCCCAAATCCAGGCCCAGAGAGTCCGATCCTTGCTCTGTCTGGTCTCCCGGGGGGGGGGGGGGTCCTCCCCCTACGAGGGTCCCAGCCATCCCAATCAGCAGTGACACTCAGCCAGTATAGCAGTCAGAGGGTTTATTAGCAATCCACTTTGCACAGCAGCTAGGACAGTCGGCTCTCAGATCACCTAGGAGGGCAGATAGTAAACCCCCAGGACGAGCCCCGGAGGTCCTGCCCCTCCGACCTCCATCTTCCTTCCTCCTCCCTCCTCTTTGTCCTCCTCTCTATCCAGCTGCCCTGCCCCTGGTCTAAACCGGCCACAACCTGTCACCCCCAGGGGGTCCAGGTAAGGTCGCACTAAAGCCTCTCCCCCCCTAGTGGTACCTATAGTTATCACACCCCTGTGTCCCATCACCAGAATACCATCACCAAAGAACAGGAACAGAAAAGAAGAACCACAGTAACCCAAGAGGTTTTCTTACTTCATCACAGGTCCCCCAAGGCAAAAGACAACAGCTCAGTGAGTGGAGAGCACAGCACCTGCATGGAGATGAGCTAGGTTGTTTAAGGGCCCGATCATGGCTTGGTGAAAGAGTGCTGCTTGTTGACATCAGTGGGCTTTGATCAGGCCTTAAAACAAAAACATACACAAGAGAAAGAAGAGGATGGGATCAGGGAGTTTATAAAAGTGCATTCACCTGAAAGGGCAGATGGTGGCACTATAGCGTAAGAAAGCAGATTTGGGTGCTGAGCTTTATAAATTGGCAGGACAATCACAATTCATGTCATTTCTGCCACTAGCTATTTCTTCAGTAGCAGCACAGTGATGGCGTGGAAGGAAGCTTTCTTTTAGCTCTAACACACCAGGCTGCCGCAGTTGCTCCTCAGATTAAATATATCCTTCGGGGTGATGTGCTTGGGGGTCCCGCTACTGGGTTCTATCCCTCATTTAAACAGATCAGAGAAAAAGGACAGACAGTCAAAAAATGTTCTTGACTTAGAACAGTAAGAGGCACGAGAGATTTACTTTGCATTTATTTTTCCTCACTCAAACGCTCTCAGACAGTTAATTAGCTAATACATAAGCCTGATTTATTCAAATAGACAGAGAATACAAAACAGTAAACCTGGGAAGTTAAATTGCCATTAAAAATCTCCTTGTGAATGACTTGAACAGGAAAATACAGACCAAATCAAATGCTCATTCTGGGACTCTGGGGCTAATTTGATTTGCTAGCAGAAATGGAAAAAACTCGCTGGTTTTTCCAATTAATGCCCTGGCTGGCAGCTAAAATGTGATTGTGTGCTGGTGATAGAAAGCGCAACAGCCTCCCTGCCAATCTAGATTGGAATTGAACCTTTGTTACATATGCACATTAAAATATGGCTGAGCAAAATGCTGTTCCCAGTTCTGCCTGTGTCACCTGTTTGTGGCTAGCACCAGCTCTTGCTGGGAACCACACTTCAAAACTGTGCAATATGAACCTGCTAGGTGTGTCCCTGGGGCTCCAGTTCTTAGGCAGACAGTGCTAGTGGTTCGTTGAGCTGATTGTGGCTTTGGATCTTTGTCGCTTCTCTTGTGGGCATGTGGCCCTGTCCAGGACCTGAGAGGACTGCATTCAGTTCCCAGCTCTGCCACTAACTTTGTGTGGGAGCCTGGGTAGGTCACCTGATTTCTCTGTGCCTGTGTTCTCAGTTGTCTGCTTGCATTCTGAATTCCTTTCTCCCACTCGCCTGTTTAGAATGGTAGCGCCCGAGGACAGGGCCTGACTCTTTCCTTCTGGGAAATGCCCAGAACAAGGGGACCATGGTTTTGTGTGTGGCCTCTGAAGGTGGCTGAAATACATGTACATTGTCCGTTGCTCATTGAATTGATTTGATGGCCTCCCCTCCCGGGCCATCACTTAAGTGTGTAAAGAATGTTAAGGGGAGCAGATGGCCCCTTTGTAATACTGAAGACATGACTCACATCACCTTTGTTCCCCACATTCCCTGTAATTATGGAACTGGCAAGAAAAACAGCCTAAAAGCTCAGAGTTTGGGGGGCTCAGGCAGGACGGTTCCTGACATCCTGCCTTGCCTGATCACCCAGACTCTGACTTCCTCCGCTCACAAGTTCTTCCCTGAGCGTACCACGTTTGAACTGCCAGCCAAGTAATGAGTTTCTCTCTCCTGCCTCTAATGCTGCTGCTGCTGGTGGTATTGGTAAGACCCTGCTCCTGCAGCTTTCCCTAATAAAGGTGTTTCATTTTGTGCTGCTACTTTGCTACTGCTCTTGTTTAGCTTCCCCAAGTCAACGCTCCTAAGAGCAGGCTTGTTCGCTTTTTTCTTTACTTGTCTTAAATTACTGCCTTCTTTTTTCGCTGTTTAAGAAAAGTCTTGGGTCCTCAGTTGTGTGTCGCTGCCTTATATTGATTGCTATACCTCTCTTCTCTAGTTGTTTTAAGTACCATGGTAAGTTGCAACATTGTTTAGTATAGCTTGTAAGTCTTAGGCTATGTCTACACAACACTTTTATTTTGAAATAACACTCATTATTTCAAAATAAAACAATCAGGTCTACACGATGTATCATTATTTCAAAATGACGGGACTCATCGTTTCGAAATAACGATTGTTATTTCAAAAAAGTAAAACCCCGCCACCTCATGAAACGGCTGTTCTTTCGAAATGGCCGTTTGAATTCATTGTTTCGAAACAGTGTTGTTTCAAAACAATGGGTTGTGTGGACACGTTGTTTTGAAACGGCTGTTTCGAAACAACGAATTGAAATGGCCGTTTCAAAACAACGTGTCCACACAACCCATTGTTTTGAAAGTGGTTTGGAGAGTGACCTTCCTCCCAGGTTGCCCTGGACCAGGAAGTGCTCCTCCAGCATGTGGCTTCTGCTGCTGCCAGCCTGTGAAGGTGGGCCATGGCAGCAGAAGCACGTGCAGCCACTTCACAGGGACGGCAGAGAGGAACTGTGTGGTCCGCTACGGAGACCCTTGCCCTCCTCCGCATTTGGGCACAGGAGGACATCTTGGACCGGTTCAGGGCCAGCCACCGGAATGTAGATGAGAGGGACAGAGACATTGCCCGGGCCCTGATGGAGGAAGGCTTTGAGCACACCACGGAGCAGGTGCGCTCAAAGGTAAAGGGCCTCCGGCAAGACTATTGCTGGGCATGGGATGCCCAGGTGCTCCGTGGGGCAGCAGCTGCCACCAGCTGCCCATACTTCAGTGAGCTGGACCGCTTCCTGGGGGCTGAGCCCTGTGGCCCACTCCCCCGTAGGTGCCTGCGGGATAGTGGAGAGGCCCAGAGCAGCACCACGGAGGCAGAGGGGGCCCCCACTGGAAAGGGCGAAGAGCCCCTGGATGTGGGTGAGGGCAGCCACCCAATCAGCGAGGCACCAGCCAGCAGCCCGGAGCTGATCCCCAAGGAGGAGCCCCAGCCCAACAACCTGGCAGAGCCTGCAGAGGAGCAGGCGGGAGCGGAGTCTGATGGGACATCGCACGCCCCCGTTGGTAAGTGTCCCCCCCGCCACAAGGCAGGGAGGCCCTGGAGTGCAAGGCATGGGTCCTGGGGTGGGCACGGCCCTGGGACAGTGGGGATCAGGCCCGGGGGAGGGAGCACTCGCTCTCCTGTGCAGGCGTGATGCAGGGAGGCATGGGGACACAGAGTCCCATGCCCAAGCAGGAGGGGGGGCTCTGTCAACACAGGGTGGCAATAGGCAGACCTGGCAGCATGCAGAGCAGGGAGCCTGCAGCCACCATGACTGTCACATGGGCCCAGGAGACTTCCCCCAAGAACGGCTCACTGCCTACCATGGGCCTTGAGGCCCCGTGCCCCCTGATTGCAGTGTACAGTGCCCACCTAGCCTTGAAATCCTGCTAGCTGTCAGGGCAGGGGTGTTTGCAGCTCACAGGCTGCACGCACCAGGGCTAGTAGGCTGACACCTAACCGTTCTCTCTTTTGCCCCTGCAGCTCATCCGTCCACTCGCCGTCTGGCGCCTGGGAGCCCACCCCCACCAGTGGCCGTATGCTGGAGGAGGAGAGCCTGGCCCACCACCAGGACTGAAGTCCTCACGGCGCTGTTGAAACTCGGCCAGCAGGCAGAGGAGACCTCCAGGGCCTGGTGCACTGAGCAAGCCCAGCACCAGGACGCCCTGGTCCAGCACCTTCAGTGCTCCACTGGGGCTGACGACCGCCTCGTGGCTGCCCTGGAGCGCCAGGCAGCTGCTCTGGAGAACCAGGCAGTGGCCCAGGAGTGCCAGGTGATGGCCCTGGAGGGCATACAGGGCACGCTGCGGCAGCCTGGGGGAAACCTTGCCCCCCCAGCCTGGGACTCCACCCGCTGCAGCACTCCGGGGCCCTGCTGCCCCTTGCCGCCGGTGCCCCCGGACCTGGGGTGGCCTCAGCAAAGGCCAGGGTGCTGTGGGCCCTGCCCCAGGGGCAGCTCCCCCCTAAAATGCTCCCCCAGTTGTCCCCAAACCCCCACCCCAAATCCCTGTGCCCCCCAGTTTGAAACCCCCACCCCACATCCCTGTGCCCCCAGTTCTGCCTTCCCATACCCCCTTGTAAATAAAAACAGTTCACCCATGTCCAAAGTTTTTGCGTGTTTTATTGGGTTGGTTTCTGGGTGTGGGTGGGTTGGGTGGTGGCTGGCTGGGGCAGAAAGGGGGGGGGGCGGGTGGTGTGGTGGGGCTCATATGGCGATGTGGGTGGCATCAACGATCCCCCCCACACACATTGGAAAGCCCAGGGCAGTGAGGCTGGCAATGCTGTCCTTCAGCACTCCAAGCTGACGAGGCGTGGCTGCAGGACCAGCTGATGGCGTAGGCAAGCTGCAGCAGCAGTTCCCTGATGGTGGACCTCCTGATGCTGACGAGATGGGCACCAGATGTGTGGGACCCGGAGTAGCCATCTTCCAGAGAATGATGGCCACGCTCTTGTCCTCAGGGATGCCTGCCCTCATCACCGTATGCCTTCAGTGTAGGACTGGGGTGGGCTTGGTGATGAGGGTGACGGTCCCCCTGCTAATCCGGAGGGTTCTCCCTTCAGTGCTTGCTGCTCCAGGTTCCCTGGACAATCCATTCCCACCAGTCTGTGCTGGTGTCTGGTGCCAAGATGGGGGGCGAGGAGCTATTGATACGGTGGAGGGATTGTCAGGGAGCACAACCTAGTGTGCCGTGGCACTTTATTTCTGCCCAGCTGCAGGCCCGAAGGCAAGTACCCAAGGGCCCCGAGAGGAGTGTATGCTATTTGTCTACTGACATGAGTACACATATCCCAATGCATAAGCTCTTGCTATATAAGGAATTATGTTCTGGGCCTGGCCTCTGCACTAGAAGGCCCCCAATTGCAGCCCCTTCCTTTGAACTGCCCCGCTCATAGTCATCTGTGCCAGGGGCCTTTGGCCTAGTTGGACTGGCCTGAACAGGTTGCTCTTTATGCAGGTCGACTGACCTTAGCACTTTGCCAGTACAATCCAATCCTTGTGCCTCCAAATTTCAATATGTGGTCTGTATGTGCACCATGGAGGCAAGCACAGCAAGGGTCCTCTGGCATACCTTATCTGTTATGGGCTGCTACTGGCCCTCTTCCAGGCCTTCAGGTAGGGCAGGGCAAGTGCACACTTATTCCGCCCCCCCCCCCCATAAGCATAGTGAGCTATCTGTGTCTCAACACTGCCAGGCCTCAGCCACGGGGTTCTTCCACAGTGCTGTGAGGGCCACTGAGATAATGGTCTGGGGCTCAGCTCTGGGCTCATCAGGCTTGGGGAAAGTGTATCCCACAGCAGGGTGGCACCCTGCAGGCTACCAGCGGGGCTGCCAGGTGCTTGAGGATGGTACAGGTGCCAGAGGGCAGCCATAGCCATGTCTCTTGCAAGCACTTGGGGGTCACAGTGGATAGGGAGGAGCTGTCTGTTCTGTTCGTACGTGGTTGGCTGGCTACCTGGCTGGCAACATGGCCGGCAACATGGCCCGGTGAGCCGGCCATGTTGCCACACCTCCCATGCTGCCCTTCACCTGGAATTGAAATGGCATGTCCACACACAGGGCATGCTATTTCGATTTGAAGGGATTCCCTTAATTCAAATTAACAAAATGTTAATTCGAATTAACTTATTTTGAAACGGGTTATTTCAAAAGGGGTTCTTTCGAAATAAAACGTGCTGTGTAGACATAGCCTTAGAAGTATTAAGTTAGTGTATAACATTGTATCACTTAGTTGCTACCATTAGAGCTGGTTTGTTAAGTACTTTTACCCTTCCCCCCTGTGATTCCTCCTAAACTAAATAAATTGCTTCCTCAAACTTTCCTTGGCTCCTCTTTGCCTCCACCTCCCCAGGCGCTTCCTCCGTGGCTTCCCCTTGCTTCAGCTACCCCAGCCGCCGCTTTCCTCCATGGCTCCCCTGGACTTCAAAGAAGCAGATTTTGGCTCCCTCAGGGAACTGATGGGCAGGATCCCTTGGGAAGCTAATCTGAAGGGGAAAGGAGTCCTAGAGAGTTGGTTATGTTTTAAAGAAACCCTGCTAAGGGCACAGGCAGTTGTCATTCCAATTAGGAGAAAGAACAAACATGTGAGGCAGCCAGAATGGCTTAGCTGAGAACTCTGCTCTGAGCTTAAACATAAAAAGGAAGCTTACAGGAAGTGGAAGCTTGGTCAGATGACCAAGGAGGCATATAAAGATATTGCTAGGGACTGCAAGGATAAAATCAGAAAGGCCAAAGGACAAATGGAGTTGCGGCTAGCGAGGGATGTAAAGGATAACAAGAAGGGGGTCTACAAGTATGTTACTAACAAGAAGAGGATCAGGGATGGTGTAGGTCCCTTGCTGAATGGGGCAGGCATCCTTGTGATGGAGGATGAGGGAAAAGCTGAAGTGCTCAATGCTTTTTTTGCTTCAGTTTTCACAGGCAGGGTCAGCTCCCAGCCCACTACCATGAGTATGGTGGATTGAAGAGAAGAAGAGAGGCCCTTGGTGACAGAAGGTCAGGTTAGGGACTGCTTAAAGAAGCTGGGTATGTGCACAAGTCCATGGGGCCGGACGAACTGCATCCAAGAGTGCTAAGGGAATTGGCCGATGAGATAGCAGCACCACTGGCCATTATCTTTCAAAACTCATGGAGAACGGGGGAGGTGCCAAAGGATTGGAAAAAAGCAAATATAGTACCTATTTTCAAGAAAGGGAAAAAGGAGGATCCGGGGAATTACAGACCAGTCAGCCTTACCTCAATCCCTGGAAAAATTATGGAGCAGGTTCTCAAAGAATCCATCCTCAAACACTTAGAAGAAAATAAAGTGATCAGGAACAGTCAGCATGGATTTACCAAGGGTAAATCATGCCTGACCAATCTCATTTCCTTCTATGATCAGATGACTGGTTTTCTGGATGCAGGAAGATCCGTTGACGTGATATACCTTGATTTTAGCAAGGCTTTTGATACAGTTTCCCACAGCATTCTCATTGGCAAATTAAGGAAGTATGGGTTGGATAGGTGGACTATAAGGTGGATAGAAAACTGGCTAGATCAACGGTTTCAGCGTGTAGGAATCAATGGTTCCATGTCTAGCTGGCAACCAGTCGTGAGTGGTGTGCCCCAGGGGTCAGTCCTGGGGCCGGTTCTGTTCAACATTTTCATCAGTGATCTGGATGATGGAATAGACTGCATTCTCAGTAAGTTCATGGATGACACCAAGCTGGGGGGACCAGTAGACACGTTGGAGGGCAAGGACAGGATTCAGGGAGACCTAGATAAATTGGAACAGTGGGCCAATAGAAATCTTATGAGGTTCAATAAGGACAAGTGTAAAATCCTGCACATGGGACGGAAAAACCACATGCACTGCTACAGGCTGGGAAACATTCAGCTAAGTAGCAGCACTGTAGAAAACGATCTGGGGGCATGGTGGATGGGAAGCTAGATATGAGCATTGTGCTCTTGCTGCCAAAAAGGCCAGTGGCATACTGGGCTGCATCAGAAGAAGTATTACCAGCAGATCAAGGGATGTGATCATTCTCCTCTATTCTGCACTGGTAAGGCCACATCAAGAATACTGTGTTCAGTTTTGGGCTCCACACTACAAAAAGGACAGGGACATGCTAGAGAGAGTCCAGTGGAGGGCAACCAAAATGATTAAAGGGCTGGAGCACAAGCCCTGTGAGGAAAGACTGAAAGCATTAGGCTTATTTAGTCTGCAGAAGAGAAGATTGAGGGAGGATTTGATAGCAACCTTCAACTACTTGAAGGGATGCTCTAAGGAAGATGGAGCTCGACTGTTCTCGGTAATAACAGAGGGCAGAACGAGGAGCAATGGTCTCAAGTTGCGGTTAGGGAGGTCGAGGCTGGATATTAGAAAAAAACTTTTTTACTAGGAGAGTGGTGAAGCCTTGGAATGAGTTGCCGAGGGAGGTGGTGAAATCTCCATCTTTGGAGGTGTTTAAGGCCCGGCTGGACAAAACCATGACTGGGATGGTTTAGTGGGAGTGGTCCTGCCTCTGGCAGGGGGTTGGACTAGATGACCTATGAGGTCCCTTCCAACCCTAGGATTCTATGATTCTATGATCTCCGCACCAATTCAGGCAACTTTGGATTACCTTCTTGACCTAAGAGAGAAAGGCCTATCCCTGTCCTCATTGAAAGTCTATTTGGCAGCAATCTCAGCCTTTCACCAAACAATAGATGGGGTCCCACTCTTCTCACACCCCATCGGCCCTAGATTCCTGAAAGGAGTGGAAAAACTTTTTCCCCACATCTGTAATCCCACCCCACAGTGGGACTTGAATATGGTGCTACAGGCTCTGACAGAGCCACCATATGAGCCCTTAGACTCAGCCACCCTGCTCATGCTGTCCTAGAAGGTGGCTTCTCTGGTGACTGTTACCTCGGCCAGAAGGATCTCAGAGCTACGAGCCCTATTGTCTGAACTCCCACATACGGTTTTCTTTGCAGACAAGGTGGTCCTGTGTCACCACCCCTCATTCTTGCCCAAGGTTGCCACCCCCTTCCACATGAATCAAGAAATCTGCCTGCCAGTCTTCTATCCAGACCCGCAGGTGACAGAAAACTGGAGATGGTGGCACAGCCTAGATGTGCGGAGAGCACTCCTAATCTACATTGAGTGCACACGATCCTTCTGCAAGACCTCCCAACTGTTCGTGGCGGTCGCGGAACGCATGAGAGCTTCTCTGGAATCCTCCCAATGCATTTCCAAATGGATTGTGAACTGCATAAAAGACTGCTACGGAAGGTCAAACACGCCTCTCCCAGAGACTGTGAGAGCCCACTCTACCAGAGCTCAGGCGTCTTCCACGGCCTTCCTTGCTAAGGTCCCAAGCCTAGAGATCTACAGGGCCACTACATGGTTGTCGATACACACCTTCACGACGCACTATGCCATTGCCCAACAGGCGAGAGATGATGCCGCTGCGGGCAGAGCTGTTCTCAGTGTGGGTAGACTATAACTCCTCCCACCATCCTTGGGTATGGCTAGTAGTCACCTGTAACTGAATGATGTGGGCAGCGCTTGAAGGAGAGCGGTTGGTTACTCACCATAATCGTCCTTCTTCGAGATGGGCTACTCACATATATTCAGGTCGCTCCCACTGACCCAGCTAATGGAGTTGGCAAAGGTATAGGGGACTGGGAGGGTCAGGGTCACGGTCACCTATATAGCCACGGCTGCGGTGTGGAGGGGGCATTGGCCGTGCACCCTGACCTGACAGGCTAACGCTAAAGACTTTCCGAGCGAACCATGCGCTGCGGCATGTAGACACCTGTAACTGTATGTATGTGAACAGCTCATCTCAAAGAAGGACAGTTACGGTGAGTAACAAACTGTTCACAAAAGAGAGGTGGGAGGTGGATGGAGGAGAGAAGGGGGGGAAGCAAAAGGAGGAGGTGGAGCATGAAACTGGAGAGGAAAGAGTTCACTCAAGCAATAAGGGGAGGGAGGTGAGTTAGAAGAGAAATTTGTGTAAACATTTTCAAGGCCATGCTGTAGCTCTTTGTTAGGGCTGCCCTATCCCATCTCAGTTACCAGACACAGTTCAATGAAAACCAACAATTCAGAGTCCAAACTGCAGGCACTGCAAGGGAATGTGTTTATTGGTGGTTACTCTGACATGTTTAAAACCTTAACATAGCTTCAAGGCCTTCACACAAGTCAGGCTTATTTCTCTATATATGCTAATTCAGTTCTCTTCCCCACAACCATAGTTCTGTACTCTCACAGCACTCACTCTTTCCCTGACCATGGTTTGCCAATGAAAAACCCTCTCTTCCTTCTTTGTCTTGATAGCCTTAATAACACTTCTAGTCCACCCTCTTCACCCCTGCTACCACCCTTTCCAACATATGGTCATGTTTTGTTTTGGGGGTGAGAGTTTTTGGGGATTTTATAATCCTTTTTGTACCCCATGGGAGGGGCAGGAAGCAGTGTCACATCTTAGCCAAGGTCAGTTTATGGCCTTATGTTTATGTTTCTTTTTAATACCTCCCTTCACCTCCCTTGCTTTCCCTTCTGCTTGCTTGGCCTTGCTCTGGCGTCTGTCTTGAAGAGGAGTCGGAGCTTTCCCTTGTTTGTGGATTCACATACCTTCACTGTGCTGGAAACATTTAATTGCATCCCCCATCTTTACAACAGTCAAAAAGAAACCCATGTCAATGCAAATAGGCAAGATCAACATACTATGTCTTTGTTCTTTGCTGAAGTGTGTAGCTCAGAGACTTGAACTTTGAGGCAGGCTCAGAATCCCTTCTCTGGCAGATACACAGACCTAAACAGTTCAATGAACTTACATTATACACGTGTACCCTAATTCTTCTCATCTCACCCACCCCATGGTGTGTCTGCCTTAACCAGCATCTGCACTAAGAGTGGGCAATAACTTGCCCACTGCTGCCATGCTAATGCTGCATCTTTTGCAGTGATGGCAGAGGGGGAGCAGTTGTGGGAGAGAAAGCATGGTCTAGTGGTTAAAGTCATGGGCTGAGACTCAGGATACAGTGTTCAATGCCCTGTGTGACATTGCCCTCCCACACTCACCCCAGTCCCTCTCAGTTCTCTGCCTATGAGAAGGGCCTGTAGGTAGTCTGTAACTGAGCTGGCTGCAATGCAAGGCTGTGATAGTCTTATGAGCTCAGAGACCAACACTGCAGATGTTCCAAATGAGCCCTGAGTGGGTTTCCATAAACTCTCACACACTTGGAAGACCTCCTGACTGTTTTGCTGGGGCTGCCAGCAATGAACAGTGCAGACACTCTGGGGGCAATGAGCTGGTTACAGCCTAAGGCTCAAAACAGTGGGTTACTCCCCAATAACTGTGCTTCTTCGAGACGGGCTGCTCGGATCCGTTCAGTAATAGGTGTCTCTGTGCTGGAGTGCCGGATTGGCTAGAAAGCTTCTGTCCCAGCCTGTCAGGAGAGGGTAGGTGGTCACTGCCCCCCACACCACCCAGTGGCTATATAAACGGGCGCCTCCCAACCCCTCCTCAGTTCCTCAGAGTCGCCAACTCCAGGTGTGGGGATGGAGGGGAGGGACCTGAATAGATCTGAGCAGCCCATCTCAAAGAAGGACAGTTACTGGGGAGTAACCTAGTGTTCTTCTTCGAGCGCTGCTTGGATGCATTCAGTAATAGGTGACTAGTAGCCATGCTGATGGACAATGGGTGGAGTTGGCTCGTCCGCCTTCAGCACAGGAAACACCCCAGATGGGAAGAAGCCCAGTGAACAAGATTCTAACAGGGACCAAGAGACCAACTAGGCTCTTGGCCTGGCTATGGAGAACCGACAACTGTGGGCTAACCCAAAATAAGGGGTAGGTCCAGACCTGCCAAGGCAAACGCGTGTGGGCAGGACGGACTAAGGTCACCTTAACAGGGTTGAATTAATGCAACACGATAACATGGAGGGATGCGTTTGGTTGCTCTACCTAAATGGTATAGCTCAAGATGTGAAGACCAGAGGATAAATGTCTGGTCATAGGACCTTCCAGCGTGAACGTACAAGGGAAAGCGCTGGAGGCCAAAGGATTACGGGGCTAGCCATGGTGGCTGTGGCCCACTCAGATAATGATAGAAGGGATGGATATTACCTCTTGAACTAATTGCATCAAGGCCTGAGCCAGAAGCCAAGCAGTCACGGGCCTAGCCCTGACGACTGCGGACTATGCAGATAGCCATAGGAGGGATGAACCTTATCCCTTAAACTGGCTATGGCCAGCCCTAAAGGTGCCTGGTCAAAGGGAGTAGGAGTTAAGTTATGTAGTAGCACTGGGGAGTAAGGACTACCGAGTTCACTTGAGAAGGGCCTTGCAAAGATGCTTCAAGCCAGTACAATGAAGGCCGAAAGCTGAAAACGGTGCACTGAGTGGCATGTGGCAAAGCGGCCAAAGGCCATCAAGTTAAGTATGCAAAGCAGACACTTACAGCCATGTATAGCACAGGAATCCGGGGTTTTTGTTGGAAGGGTACTTCGGATCACTAGCACCTACAAGGTGACATGATGGCCTTAGGCGTTGCTGTTGGCTTGGTACCTATAAGTACCTCGGTTAGTGTGAGGACTCACGGAGAGAGCCTGCCTGTTGGGCCTTATAATCCCTTAGGATTCCAGCATCAAGAAGATTGCCTGAAGAACAGGGGAAGTATGAAGAAGGGAAGGTAGGGAACAAATGTGAAGCCACAGCTTGGCCACTCAGAGGTGGTCATAGGGCCCATGGAGATCCAGTGTCAGGAACAAGGTCTCGCGTGCCTAGGGCACCGCCAAGGAAGGATATCACCGCAACTACATTGCACCTCTGTGTGCACCGGGGATAAGGACACATTGAGGTGGGACAACCCCTGAGGATATGAGTTACCGGCTATGTTCCCTCTAAGCTGTGCGTGTGTGCGCACGCACACAAGTCATGAAACCTGCACACACAACAAAATACAGCATGAACAAAAAAATTCAACAGTGCTAATATTTTTATACTACTTTAAGAAGGTGGAGTCAAGTAGCATGTTTCAAATAAGGTTTTGTAATTTATAGAATCATTTCCATCACAATATAAAAATAAAATTTAGATAATATTTGCATTATACACACTTGCTTCATTGTGCTCACAAGTTTGACCACACTCACTGGAGTGCGCACAAATTTGGGCACTGATTCTGAAAATTTGCACAAAAGAAATTTTTTGTGCACACAGCCTATTAAAAATTAGAGGGAATGTTGGTTACCGGAGGAAGGAGAGGTCTCCTCCCGACCACCTAGGAAGTGAAGCTACTCTCAGAGCGTCAACCGCAGTATTACAGAGGTACCCTGGGTTTAGAGAAACCAAACGAAGTGGATTACCTCTAGCCAGGGAATTATCCGGGTGGCATTCCTCATGGGGGATACAAACCTCTGAATTTCTGAGCACTTCGGGAAATAGGATACTCTAATCTGTCTTCTTCTCTGTAATATATACTGGCTTTGGGCCTCAGGTCCCCGAACAGGTGTAATGAGTTGCCGTATAGCCAGGGAACAGTGCCCCCGGCCAAGATACGTACAACTGAAGGGCAAGGTGGGCTAGGGTGGGACAAGTACAAGCAACCTGGGAGGGAAGCCTCCATGCCCAGAGCATAGCATTGTACATGGGCTTGTTAAGGGACTGGTGCTGTGAAAGTGGAATGCTAATGCGGGAGGCCCAAGATAAGTTCTTCTCACTGCTGTTCACTTGTCTTGGGGAAGAGGTATTGCCTCCTTCCCCCTAAGCGTCCTGATTTGGAAGATTCCAGGTCAGGTATACTAGGTTGCTGCTTCATGGGTGAAGGGGGGGAGATATGAAGAGGGTTTCACCACTGCTTTCTTGGTAGGGTGGGCCTAAGAGGAGGACTCCCAGGATAGGGCATCCTGATAATAACCAAGAGTGCCTGAAAAGGAGGGGGACTGTTATAAGGCCCCAGCTTCTTTCAAGTAGGGAAGAGATAGGGTGGCAAGAGTTGGACTGCTCTGCCTTTGCCTTCCCTGAAGCATAGGGTCCCCCATGATAAAAGTGAATCATATCTCCACTTGACGAGTAGGGTGGTGGAGGGTCTCTTCTACCACAAAGGTGTCTGAGGACCCAGTAGAGCTGGCCTAACCAGCGTGCTGGCTGGTATGTTAGAGAGGGGAGGTGTGTCTCTCTCTGACCCAGGAACGAGAATGGATCCTACCTGATTCAGGACAGTTGGGTAGGTGGGAAAGGTTCCGTGTGTCTGGATGAGCGCCTGTGTCTGTGCATATCGGAGCCTTCGCAGCAGCGGCTGGGGCTACTACGAGGCGTGCTTCTTGGTCCTGACAAGGCCCGTCTTGCCACTTACAACCTCAGGGGTCATCGGTTAAGAGGTACCTGAAGGGGGGGGGGGCGGCTTTGGTCCCTTTCCACAATAAGTGTCTGAAAGTAACAACTGCCAAGGACTTCTAGGAGTTGGGCCTCGGTATAGATGTCTCGATGGTTTAAAGGGGCTTGGGTGACGCGACCCGCGGCCCTCCAAGACTGGGGGGGTAGGGCGAAGGATTAGCTCATCCCTGTTCACAATGTTGAGACAGGGCTGGTCCCAATAAGTTCCCCATCCCCCCCCCCCAAGGAAGGCAAAGGGGTATCAGCTGCCCACTCTGATGGTGTGCTGAAGTCCTATCATATCCCGGATGTCATGGGAATGGGGTGGCAGCCAATTGGGGCAGGCACCTTCCTTACAGGTGAGAAAGGGAAGAGGTTCCGAAACACCCTAGCAACGGGGTGACGGCGGTGGGAAGGGAAGGGTTTTAGTCTGTATTCCCATAGTCATATAGGAGAGTGGGGAAAAGAAGGAGAGCGGTCGTCACCCCAGAAGATTTATGTGGTGGGAAAAGATCTTGATGGAAGGAGGCCAAAGTATTTGACCTCTCCCCTAGGGTCCTGTGCGGTGCCCACCACAGTTAGGGTTTCGGGAGGAAATAAGACGTCCCCTCCAAAGGGCAGGTCAAGGACCACCTGCTGTGCGGGGGGGGGGGACCCTAGCTTCCCTAAGCGAGGCTACTCGGTGGATAGTCACTGCCAAGGCCATAGTTGCGGCAGCTGTATCTACCACGACTCGGGCCGAGAGGAGGAGGTCTTGGGAGATTATTTTACCCTCCTCCAGGAATGTGTCATACTCCTCTTTGGCCTCTGGTGGGAGCAAGCATCAGAGCTTTGTGACTGACTCCCACACGTCACGCAAATACCTGCTGGTTAGGGCTTGATTATTTGCTACCCTTAGTTGGAAGGCTGAGGAGGAGTAGACCTTACGGCCTAGGAGATCTAGTTCCCTGGCTTCCTTAGTAGCTGGGAGAGGGTCGCTAGAAGGCTCACCTGGGCCTTGCGCCATTTGCCCCATGTCCCTCGGGGGAACTGGGTGCTCAGCAAGGGAAGGGAAGTCCAACTTGGGAACCTGATATTTAAAGCTTGCCGTGTCTGGGACTGGGGCAAAAGAACTTGGACTCTGCCACTGGGAGGATGTTAGGTCCCAGACGCTCGGGTGGAGTGGGACTGTCAGCGGCTCTGCCAAGGCAAAGGCAGACCTGAACAGGGTGTCTGGAGGGGGACCAGTGGGCTGAACCTCCATCCCTAGATGGGCCGTAGCTTGGCGCAAGAAATCAAAAAGCACCGACAGGTTGCCAGTATAGGAACCTGGTGCTGGAGACAGGGTGGTACCGGGAGATCGTCGCAGGGGAGAAGGGCTCTCCTGGGGGGACCATTCTTGTGGGTGAAAATGGAAAGGCGGCAGCATCAAGGTGTGGTGCCAGGGACGCTTAAAGCCCCTCAAAGGCCCTTCCTCTGGACTTGAAGCGGGGGAAGGGCTTTGAGACTCCATGGGCGGCACCGGTGACAGTAAAGTAATGTGTTGCCATGGGGACAGCCTTACAGTACCGGGGTCCACTGGTGTGGAAGATGGAGGGCTATATGGTGAGGGAGAGCGACAATGCCCACGATGGACCCAGGCCTTGGAAATAAAGGCCAGCTTGCCCCTTCTAACTGGGGTCGGGGAAGGTGGTGTGGGGAGCAGGAGGAGAGCCTGAGCGGCTTCCACTGCTTCCGGAGTTGATGGCACCAGGAGTGACTCTGAGTGGGCCCGAGGCAAGTCCTTGCCTGGGGAAAGAGGGCTTCCTGGTTGGGAGGGCTCTTGCTCCATCGGTACCAGGCTGTACAGAGCCTGCGGTGCTGAGGGTGATTGTGGCTGGTGCTGGTGTGAACTCGGCACTGGCGACGTCAGGCTGTAGCGGGCCAGCAATGCTGGAGATGGAGGTGATCAGCGCCAGGGTGAGCCGGGCACTGGTGGTACCGGACTGTGCCAGGATTGCAGTGCTGGGGGTGACCTCGAGCAGAGCCGAGGTGCTGGGGTGCTGGGTTTTTAGCTATGAGGTTGTCCGGGAACGGCCGCTGGTGGCACGATGCTGTGTCGGCTCTGGTGCTGATCTAAGTCTCAGCGCCGGGTGGGACCCCGAAGCCTCGGGTGGAGAGTGCTGAGCCTGTTCAGAGGCTAGGGCATGCGCCTTTGTTCCCTCTCCTTGATTGTCCAAGGTTTGAAGGGCAGACACAGGGAACAGGCTGAGACCAGGTGGTCTTTGCCAAGGCACCAGAGGCACTTCCCATGGGGATCGTCCTGAGGGAAGGCCTTGCTGCACTCGGAGCAGGGTTTGAACCCTGGCATGTTTGGCGATAGTCTGTGATGTTCTGGCCCGATGGTGGAAGACTTCTGCGGTGGAACTATGTCCACGAAGAGGTGCCCCCAGTTGGGTAAAAAGCTCATAGAAGGATGATAGGCCGCTTGCATTCACAAGGAGCAGATGTTCTAGATCCAACGCGCAAGGTGGAAGAAATGAAACTGAGGAGGGGTTGGGAGGTGGCCGCATATATAGCCACTGGGTGGCGTGGGGGGCGGTGGCCGCCTATCCTCTCCTGACAGGCTGGGACAGAAGTTTTCCAACAGCTCTGGCATGGAGACACCTATTACTGAATGCATCCGAGAACAACCATTCCAGGCAGGCTGTAAAAGTAACAGCATTTCTTTGGAACCCTCCACCCTGTCCTGTAGGTGAGCTCCTGGCAGCAACAAAGTGTCTCTGCCCAGCTCGCCATCTTCTATTCCCAGCTCTCCTGCTCTCCTGCAGCCTCTGGCTCCTCCTTAAGACATCCCCTCTCTCATCTGCAGTTATTCACTCCTTTTCCCGCACTCTGGAGCAGTGGGGCTACCTCCCCTCCCCCAATACTGACTGGCTATTTTGCTCTGGGCAAGAGTGGTGCTTGGATTCAGTCTGCCAGCGCTTGAGTTTCTTTGACCACCTCTAGGTAGGAGAGGGGTGTTGAGGTCTCAGGAAGGGCAGATCCATTCAGTCCTTGGCCTCTCTGACCAGACTTTCCACTTCAGAGGATGGGAGAGGGACAATCTGTACCAACTTTCTTTTGTGACATGGCTATCTAGAAACCATAGGCATAGTCTGATTCTGTATTTGGAGGAGCAGCCCCAGAGAAGCCAATGGGGCCATGCATGGAGAGGCAAATTTCACGCTTGCCTGAGGCTTGCAATTTGTGGATGAAATGTGTCCCTATTCCCCCCAAACTACACCTATACTAGGAACTGCATGCTAGGAGCACCAGCTTGTGTCACATAGTTTGGACCACTCAACCACTAGCACAGAGTAAAAGGACTTTAAAAACCAAAACAAGACTTGCCCTACATCACAATTCGGCACCCTAGGCAAGAAGTATGTACCCAGAGCATCAGAGGCTGTTGATAGCCGAGATTGGTGAGACAGTGTTCGAAGCAGGGGTGGGCACTAGCATTAAGTAGGGGCAAGGGTCGTGTGGCAGTGAGAACGGGACAGGGGAGGCTGGGGGGGAGGCTGATGAGGGAGGTAGAGGGCAAGCTCATGGCTGGGGAAGGGCCAGGGCAAGGGAAAGCCAGCTGAGCGGGGGAGCGGAAGGGGGCAGAACAGCAGTGGCCCCAGTCCTGGTGCGGCACAGCACCGGGTGGGGGGGGTGCAGAAGGGGACAGTGCAACACTGGCGGGGGAGCAGAAGAGAGCAGTATGGTCTCAGCCCTGGCACGGTGCAGCACTGGCCAGAGGAGTATGGCAGCCAAAGGGGACAGCGCAGTGGTGGCCCTGGAGCACCACAGCTAGGCCAACTGGGGGAACGGAAGGGGGCACCATAGCAGCAGCTGCAGTCCTGACCCCCGAATGATGACGCACTGGATGGGAGGGTGGAAGGGACCTTTGCATTGGCAGGATTGGCCCCAGCGAGCCCTGGAATGGTGCAGCAACACTGGAGGGCTGAAGGGTAGGAGCATGCCAGGGGTGGCGGGCTGGACAGCTGTAAGGGAAATTGCGGAAGATCTTTGTACGGGATAAAGAGTGGCACCCTACTTGGATGGAAGAGTGCCCTGTCCCTGAATCAAGTGCCGGCAAACAAGCATGTTGACCTGTTTATTGCCTTGTTTGTGCATGCACTGATCACCTGGGGACATGCACATCTACTTGTTTACAAGCATGTCCATCCTGTGATCATGTAAGGCACACGAAGTCGGCAAACTCTATGTGCTTACATGAGCACAGCCTATAATTAGCCAGTAGCTCCCCACTCACAATTAACCCTATATAATTGTGGGGAAATCCAATGTATGGTGGACTTCACCGACAGACCGTGAAGCTGCAGCTGGTTCCTTGGAAGCAACACCCAGGTCTGTATTGGGGTCCCGGTTGCAGCAGGGACATAATTATTCTACCTCTTTAATAAAGCAATCGTTTATTCTGTCACTTGCAGTCACGTTGTCATTGCCCAATCCGGATCCTGTTTACAGTGCCCCCCCTTGGGCTACAACAAAGGCCTCCAGCTGTATTCGGCCAGCCCTGATCTTGAGGAAGGACTCCCCTGAGACATCTGATCAACACTGTATTGTGCTTCATTCTAATCTGTTTGCCACTTAAATGCATGGTATTGATTATTCTATCTCAGTTTACAGGGCAGGCTAGGACAAACATGTTGATTCAAGGCTGAAGATAGCTGTAGCATGGTCTCTAGCACAATTTATGTAGTGTAGAGGAATTTCACATCCCTGACTGACGTAAGTTTCACAGACAAAAGTGGACAGTGCTAGCTACCACTGCTCATTGGAGGTGGTTTAATTATGCTGGCAGAGAGACCACTATACAGGAGACCTTAGACCAGCAGCTGTGCAACTGTAAGGTCTGTACCATAAGCGTAGGTGCTAGCCTAAGACTGGTTACATCAACCTGAACAGGGCTCTGCCTTGATGCAATTAATGAGTAACAGCAGCTCGAGGCCACATGTTGTGTGCCAGAATCTTGCAAGAGGGCATAGCTCCACTCATATATCAGTGGCATCAAGACCTCCCATCATTTTGGTGCTTCTGCCCTTCAGGGGATGGATTAATTCCAGGAATGGGGGAGAAGAACATTGAGACTAGATATAGAGGCTACGTTTGATCTCAGCCCCAAGAATTAGGGTTACCAGATGTCAGGCATAGGGAGGACATGTCTTCCTTTTTACCTTCATGTCCTCTGTCCAGCAGGCATTTTAAAAATACATGATTTTGTCTGACTTTTTCCTTACACAGGATAAAGTATGCTGGAATGCCCCAGAACACCTTATTTTTAGGGGGAACTGTTCCAGGGCCCCCTAAAAACAGAAGAATATTACATTAATACTACATTTTCTCATGTGTCCTCCAATATCCTCCTTTTTGTACTTCCCTGTCCTCCTTTGCATGCTTTGGTATCTGGTAACTCTACCCAAGATACAAGTTATCCCTGCGTAAATCAAGGGAATTGGCTGGAATCAAGCGATCACATAGCCTGCTTTTTTTACCAGAGCAGACGCACTTTCAGCGCAGGTGTCTGTTTCCCAGAAATTTCTCTCAGGATACCTTCTGTGTCTTTGTTTTTCATTTAATCATTCAAGAGTCCACTGGGGGCAGAGTTTGTATGTTTTGTTATTGAACTGTAGGAGTAGAATTTGCTGTATGTTTACCAAGAACAAACAGTCCAGAAGGTACACACACGGACAGGGACGTGGGATGTTGCCTGAGTTAGGGAAGGGTAGGTGAGACTGAGTGCATGTGGGTGTACGTGGCTTGGGGGTGGGGGCAGCTGTCCCATGTGGATAGTGGTTGAGGGAAGCATGCATCTATGTGTGGGTGAGGATTCTGCTGCATGTTTGTGAATGGAAGGCTGCAGAGCATGTGAGATAGAGCAGCGTGGGTGTGACTTTATGGCTGGGAAGAAAAGCACCAGGAAAGCATTTGGTGGGAGGAGAGAGGAGGGTATGTGTGAGACCAGGTGTGGTGGAGAAAGCTCTGGAAGTTTGGGGTCACCATTTACATGAAGGTTCCATTTACTGATAGATTGCAAGGCTAGAAGGGAAAGGATGATTCTGATGATCTGCTCTGTCCTGTACAACACAGGCCACAGAATGTCCCTAACTAAAACTAATTCCTAGAGCAGGTCTTTTAGGAAAACAGCAGGTGCAGAATCCCAGCATGGCTGTTGTAAATTGTTCCTATGGTTAATTATCTTCACTGTTCAAAATGTACACCTGATTTCCAATCTGAATTTGTCTAACTTTCACTTCCAGCTCTTAGATAGTGTTCTACCTTTCTCTACTAGACTGAAGAACCCTTTATTAAATATTTTTTCCCCTTGTAGGTACTTAGAGATTGCAATCAAATTGCTTCTTAACCGTAACCTTCTGTTTGTTTAACTATAATAGATTGAGCTCCTTGAGTTTATCACTATTAAACATGTTTTCCTTTCTGAACTCTCACTCTCTCCAATTTATCAACATCCTTCTTGAGTTGTGGGCACCAGAACTGGACACAGTACTTTCAGCAGTGTTTACACCAGTGCCAAATACAGAGGTGAAATAACCTCTCTCTACTCCTACTCGAGATTCCCTTGCTTTTGCAGGCCAAAACTGCATTAGCTCTTTTAGCCATGGTGTCACATTGGTAGCTCATGTTCATCTGATTATCCACCACAAACCACAAATCTTTTTGGAGTCACTGCTTTCCAAGAGTCTCCCATCCTCTAAGTATGACCCATATTCTCTTTGTTTCCTGAGGTATACTTTAACATTTAGCCACACTAAAATGAATCTTGTTTGTTTGTGCCCCATTCACCAAGCAATCCAAATCACTCTGAATCAGTGACCTGCCTTCTTCACTATTCACCACTCCCTCAATTTTAGTATCATCTGCAAAATTTACCAGTGGTGATTTTAAGTTTTCGTTCAGGTCACTGAGAAAAATGTTAAGTAGCAAAGGGGCATGCACCAATTCCCCTGGAACCACAGCCACTACATGAAGATTGGTGGGTTACTCACCAGTAACCGTCCTTTGAGATGGGCTGCTTGGATCCATTCAGTAATAGGTGTCTCTGTGCCGGAGCGCCGGATTGGACAGAAAAAAATTTATCCTAGCTTGGCAGGAGAGGGGAGGCAGCCTCCGCCCCTCGCACCACCATGTGGCTATATATATGGCTGCCTTCTGACCCCTCCTCAGTTCCTTAGAGTCGCCAACTCCAGATGCGGGGGAGGGACCTGAATGGATCCGAGCAGCCCATCTCGAAGAAGGATGGTTACTGGTGAGTAACTCACCATTCTTCTTCAAGCGCTGCTTGGATGCATTCAGTAATAGGTGACTAGTAGCCATGCTGATGGACGGTGGGTGGAGTTGGTTCTTCCGCCTTCAGCACTGCAACATGCCCCATAAGGTAGAGGCCCAGCAACAAGATCCTCACTGGAGTCAAGAGGTAAACAGGCCTTGATGTAGCCCAGAAGAGTCAAGAGCTGAGGGCCAACCCAGGAAGGGGCAGGACCAAACCCACCGAGGCATATGCGCATAAGCAGGTCAGAGCAAGGTCACCATAATCAGAGTAAAGAACGCAACCTGAACATAGGGGTTGTGTTAGGTGTTCTGCATAAGTGGAAACGTGGAGTATGACAGACAGAATATAGTGTCTGGTCATGGGTCTTGCAGCGTGGACTCGTGGGAGAACACTGGATGCCAACACGTGCGAGTTTAGCCATATTGGCCATGTCCCACATGAGAACGAAGGAAGGGTGGAGATTAGTTCCTGAACTGATCACCTGAAGGCTTAGCTGGAACCACATGGTTATGAACTGATCTGGACAACTACTGGGTACGCAGGTAGCCGCAGGGGAGTAACCATATCCCCTGTCCAGGTCGTGCCCAGACATAGCCGAGTCTGGTCGATGCGAGTGAGGATGATGATACAGGGTTGTAGGTTGGGCTCGAGAACGACTGAGAAGACCATG
The DNA here is from genome assembly GCA_007922195.1 of Podocnemis expansa. Lineage (NCBI taxonomy): Eukaryota > Metazoa > Chordata > Testudines > Podocnemididae > Podocnemis > Podocnemis expansa. The sequence goes on from ML682025.1 coordinate 6,337,899, forward strand.
AGACACTAAACAGCAGCACGTGGAGGCCAAGCTGAGCAGAACAGGGGCCTATGGCATGCTAGCTATAAATCGGGTAGTGCAGGAGTGCATGTTTTCAGCCGAACAGGTTCCAAGGACCAGGTTTTTGCAGGAGAGAGGCTCTGGGGCATAAGAGTCACCAACAGCAAGGTGGCCTAAGGCAGTGCTAATGAGTTGGTCCTTATAGGGCCCATGGGAGCATGATAATTCACAGGAAAGGCCCGCTGGGCCTATAATCTCACAGGGTTTTGCATGGCGAGAGCCCTCACGAGTGTGTGAGGGAGGGAGAAGAGGGGAGGGAATAGTGCCTGCTATCATTTGGTCACCCCATCAAGGACCAAAGGGTCCATAGAAGTGCCATGTAAGGTCACGATCTCAGCACCTACAGTACTTCCTAGAGGGATAGCGTTACTACTCTGCTGCACCAGTGGGTGCCAAGGGAAACTCCTCAATACATGGATATCCCAAGAACCCCGACGCCAAGGGAAGTTCATCACCTACCAGCTAGGAAGTGAATCCACCACAGGGTGGCAACTGCAGTATCTCAAGGACACTCGGGGGGTTAGAGAACCGAACAAAGTATTTCCCCAGGCGGGAAGTCCGAAGGTGAGTTAAGGGAGTACAATACCCAAATTCTTGGCTATTGTAGGAAAAATAGGCTCTCTGTCTATCACACCAGTGGGCAGGCAGTGTATGTGAACAGATCCGCCAGGGTATAAGACTGAGGCAGGAGGGGTAGCTACAAGTCCTTTGGGAAGAAAACCCCTCTGTCTACACATGGTCACCTGCCCAGAAAGGTGGCAGATGGCGTGGGGAGGTGTGTTGGTGGGAGAAAGCCCGAAAGGGTGCAGCCTTTGCTGCTCCCTTACGTGGAGATGTGACTAAGTATCGTCTCCTAGGTTCCCTGTCTGGGGTTCAAAGAAGGTACACCCGGCCTGTGTTTACGGCAAGGGCATAAGGGGAATTGGCCACCTCGATGGGGAGGCAGACTAAGGGCGAGGGTTCCTGTCCTAGGTCCACCCCCACTCGTGATAGGGCGCCTGGCCTCTCATCCAGGGGTAGCTATTCATAGCCAACCCAGGATGGTATTACAAAGCACATGTCCTGAGAACCCCTGCCCTATGGGGTCCCCACTGACTCGAGAACCTTCCCTCAGGCTGATGGACTGCTCTAATTTCAGGCAAGGTCCCCTGTCTACCCCTAGCCTCATTATATTCTCATTTACCACTGTTAATAGTTGAGGGAAGCTTACTTCCTCCCCCTGTGCCACCCCGTATACAAGGGGTCTCAAACCTGTGGTCTGCAGGCCGCATGCAGCCCTTGAAATTGCCTCGTACAGCCTGTGATGATCCCCAAGAATCCAGGGGTTCCTAACCCCGTTGCCCCATGGGTCAAAAGAGACCTGCAGGGCTTTTGAATTGCCAAACTCCTCTGTTGGTTGGGAGCTCAGCATTAGTATTACTTCCAGGGAAGGGTGGGCCAAAGCTGCTGCCCTCAGCACGCTCAGGGCAGCAGGGGAGCCCCGTCTGTGACATGGCTGCTCTGGTCGCCAGGTAAGGGGGCCATGGGGGGGGGTTGGGGAGAGGCAGCCTCCTGGGACAGGCTGTTGGGGGAGGCAGTTGACCCTAGGGAACACAGGGAGCTGGCGGCTCCAGGCAGCCGGGGGGCGGGGGGTGTGTGATTTCCCTGCTGCACAGCCTGGCAACCAGGGCCCGGCAGGGGAGTGCTCTCCCTGCCTTTGCCACCCACAGCGCGGCCAGCAGGGCTGGGCAGAGGATACTTTCCCCACCACTGCTGCCCAGACAGGTCCATCCCTGGAGGGGGGCGATTGCGCTGTGCCCCAAGATTCTGGAGGCCCCGTGCTGTCCAGCCAAGGAGGGCAGTGTGGGGCCCACACCACTGCTCCCCCTTCAGGGAACCGGGCAAACTGGCAAAAAGCAGCGCCTAGCTCAGCTCTCCCGATCTCCACTCCCCCTCTGTGCTACCAGTGCCGTGCTGCCTCCTGCCTCCTCCCTGCTGCTCTGGCAGGGAGCTGGAAGCAGTGCGCATTGGTGGGGAGGGGGAGTGAAGACTGGGAGAGCTGAGGCGGGCGCTGCTTTTTGCCGGCTCGCCTGGTTGCCAGCATGGGGGGGGGGGGTAGGTGAAGGGGCCTGCCCTCCCCTGGGCTGGCCGGGCCCCCCTCCATTCCTGGGGAAGGGAGTAGGAACCCCTGCAAAGGGCGGTTTGCCTGGGTGTTATGCAAAAGAGCACCCAGGATCTTTTCAAGGGGGAAAAGGCAATGTGCTGCATTTATTATAAGAAACAAAATTAATACCTATTCTAGTAGTACACTCACACACACGTGCCCAAACACACCAGTAGATGTTCTGTAGTTGGTAGTTACCAATCCTGGTTGTGGCTTGAGACCGCAGCTTGGTTTCATTGCTGGGGGTCATGGCTCGTGGCATCTACCTGGCCAGGGAACCTGGGCACAAGGGAGACCAGGGTGTTTGTCTGGCGTGCACTGACACTCCTTTCTTCCAGGTGTTGTGCAGAACAGTTCCCCAAAGCCTTGTGATCTCACCCAGTTTTTTATACAGTTCTGGCTTCAATGGAAGTCTGCTGGGTCATGCTGCTTCTATATGACCGTTGATTGCTGGACAATAGCAGATGTGACTTTCAGCTTGTTTTTGATGTCTTGATTAAGTTTTTGTTGTTTTGTTTCTGGGGTGGATCCTTTTCACACTCTTGAGCCTTTAAGGGTATGGCCACACACACTTCTTATTTCGAAACAAC
>ML682025.1:6345691-6362044 GCA_007922195.1 Podocnemis expansa
CCCCCCTCCACCCCGCTGGAGGCTGCAGCCCCCTTTCTGGGGCTGCAACACCCTTCTGGGGCTGAGGGACAGCCCTCAGCACCCTGGCCAAGGTCTTGAGGGTTCCCTGGCCAGGGTGCTGAGGATCCAATGTTGTTTCGGAACACTTTGTTCCGAAACAACATGTTCACACACCTTGTTTCAAAACAAGGGTTTCGAAACAAGTTTGTTTTGACCCCAAATGGGGTTTAACTTGTTTCGAAACAACACAGTTGTTTCGAAACAAGGGCTTCTCCTTGTTTTGAAACAACTGTGCGTCATGTGAACAGCTGAAACCTTATTTCGAAACAACCTCTGTTGTTTCGAAATAAGGAGGCTGTGTGAACACAGCCAATAAGAATAAGAATAAGAATAAGAATAAGAATAATATTTCCTAGTTTCAGTGCAACGTAAGTGTTGAAAGCTCCCCACACACAATATGGGAGTGGCATGACACCTTCAAGAAGGGCACATTGGCCTCAGGCAATGCTTACAGGGCCACAGGAGGCCTCAGCTGTGGCCAGTTCATGCAATTGCTATAGCAATTGGCTAGGTACTCATGTTCTCATGTGGGTTCGAGTACCTGCTCACAGCCCGTGTTGTAAGAGGTAGTCATCTGCTACCTCGCATTTCCTGTGCTTTACTCCACTAGACTAGGAAAGGGGTGGTTTCTCCTCCACCTTTCCCTTCCTCACTCCTTGCAACGTCTCTCCTACTGCAGGTACACTGAGTGCTTCAGGTTCACTTTAATTTTTTTCACAACTAGTGCACCCAACATATGTTAGCGCCAGAATACACAGGTCTCTGGTCTTGGCATATTTGTATTAACACCTGCTCAGGTCCTCATTCTCCGATGCGTTCCTCGGCCCTAGCCTATAATGCATCTTGTCTGACACCTTATAGCAGGGTGACCTTAGGCTGCTCTGCCCCTCACACATCAGCTAGTGCTCAGGCAAACTGGGCCTTCTATCCTCCACTGGGTTAGATCCTGCCTTCTCAGGTCGCTCTTGCCTGGGCCACAATCCTTATGTTTATACTGTAGACCTCCCAAGAACCTTACTCATTGGGCAGCTACCCATGGTGGGGAGAGGCTGTGCTGAAGGTGGAAAAACCAACTCCGCCCACCATCCGTCAGCATGGCTAGTAGTCACCTATTACTGAATGTATCGGAGCAGCGCTTGAAGAAGAACAGTGGGTTACTTACCAGTAACTCTCCTTCTTTGAGATGGGCTCCTCAGATTCATTCACATCCCTCACACTGTACCCACACTCAGAGTTGGCAACTTTTAGGAACTGGGGAGGGGTTGGGCGGCAGATGCATATGTAGCCATGGGGTGGCACAGGGGCCAGTGGCCGTCAGCCCTCTTCTGACAGGCTGGGGCAAAAAGGTTCTGACCAATTGTGTGCTGCAGCCCAGATACACCTATTACTGAATGAATCCGAGCAGCCCATCTTGAAGAAGGACAGTTACTGGTAAGTAACCCACAGTTATAGAGAATTTTGTATTTCACTTACCTGTCAAAATCATCTTACCACCCTGACCTCTTTATGATATATAGAGTTGTTTTTCCCAAAGAAAACAAAGAACCGTTAGAAAAAACTGGTTTAAACAAAAACAAAAGAGAAGCCTTGTGGCACTTTAAAGATTAACAAATTTATTTTTTGCATGACCTTTTGTGGGCAAAGTCCCACTTCGTCAGATGCCAGATTGGAGCAAACTTACACTGAAAAAAAACCAAACCCCTTACAGTATGGGAGTGTGAAAGATAAATCTTGTGATTACATTTCACTGCATCAGGGCAGATTACTTCAAAAGATCAAACAAGTTGTATAGATTCAAACACAACTTATGGGAAAGTGGTGAGGTTGAGAGAGGTGAGAATCAAGTTTAATGTTTTTAATAGGGGAGCCACTTCATACTTTCATTAAGGCTCAGGTTGATGGCATCAAATCTGCATATGAATTCTAACTCCGAAGTTTCTCTTTGCAGCTGTCATGCTGTCTGGGTCTAGGAGACTGGTTATGATTATTTTTCATATTAATATTTCTTGTTTGCAAGAATCCATATCAGATATCCCATGTTTGGTATCAGTAGAAAGGCTGTAATCTGCTAAGAATGATTATATGGTTTATATGTAGGTATCATGCCTGTATTCAAAATTAGAAATCTATTTGTTTTTATGTGTGTTCCAAGTGATTTGATTTTAAGGCATTCACAGACTGGCTGTCTGCAAAAACATTATCTTCCTGATGGCCTATCAAGGGAACTCCCAGCTGAAGTGGGTCTAGGAGGAAGTCTGTTTAGCCAGTCACCCAAGCTGACTACATGACTGAACTCCCTTTTGATTTGGCAAGGACCCTGAGAGCATGGGGAGGGTGAGAAGGTGATAAAAGGCCATAGCCCATTCTCCGTTTTGTCTTTAGTCTTCAGTCTGCAACCTACAAACAACACTCTCCTCTGGAACTATTCTTCTGGGACCGAACAAAGGACTAAGACCCACCCAGGTGCTGGAGGAGTTGGGCTAACCTGCAAACTACACATACTTCAAGGACTTGTTTTCTATGGACTCTATATCAATTGTATGTATGTGATTCACTTTGATCCTTTAATATCTCCCATGTTTTGTTTGTTTTCCTTTTATATTAAACCTTTAGTTGTAGTTACAAAAGGATTGGCTGGCAACGTGGTATTTTGGGTAAGATCCAAGCCTATATTGTTCTGGGTGATGTGGCTGACCTTTTGGGGTCAGGAGAACCTATTTCCTAAAGAGACCCAGTGGCTAGAGGGGACCATAGGAGCTGATGTGCAGTAAGGGGGCTGTTTCTGTTTTGTTATGCTTGGTGATGACCAGAGTGGGGAATCAGAAGCATGTTTTGTTACTGACTGGGAGGCTGGTTTAAGTAACACCTGTTAGTGGTTTGGGAGTATGGCCCCTGATTTGCAGCTTGCCCTGATTTTGGCACATTCAGAAAGTTACCTCAGGAGGCCCAGGTCACACAGGCTAGGGCTAAAAGACTTTCCGTATTATTGTGTGCTGTGGTACGTAGACACCTGTAACAATGTAAGTGAGCAGCCCATCTCAAAGAAGGACAATTACATTGGTATGGTTCACTGTTTTTCTTCTTGGGTTTGTTCTGAAAAAGTTGACTTCAGGGTGTCTGTCTGGCTTTGTCAATCTGTTTCTTCACTTCCTCAAGTGGATACTGTAGTTTTAAGAAAGCCTGTAAATAACCAGTATGTGTGTATAAGCGCCTGCCATCTTATTTTCTCTTTAAATTTGAAACCTTTTTTATTCAGCAAAACAAACAGGGAGTCCTGTGGCACTTTTAAAGACTAACCAATTTATTTATTGCATGAGAAAAATCCCACTTTGTCAGACACTTTGAACTTGCTTTTGTTCACTATTCTCGGTGTGTCATGAAATAAATTCCTTCAGTATTATTTGTTGCTTAATTTTTTTTGAAGAATTTCCCTTGCTTAACATTATAAATGTCATCAAGTCAGGACCAAAGGACTACAGATGGTAGAAGAAAAGAAAGGATCAGGTCCACCCATTGTGGTGTTTTGGACTACTAGGGTCATTGGGGTTGCCATAGTGATAAATGGGAGAGTCGTTTAGGTGCTAGGAAAACCTGTCTGTCTCCTCTCTCTCTCTCTCTCTCTCTCTCTCTCTCTCTCAGTTCTCTTTCAATAAAGACTTCTTATACAGCTCTGAATATGCTGTCCTCCTTATTGGATTATAATCTCCCTTAAAACTCTACATCTGGCGACGAGGATGGGATTTTTGATGGAGTGGCTATCCTCAACAATCCTGGCAACTCTGGAAAACCAGAATACAATGTAAGAAGCAAAACTTTATTTTACTGCTTGCATGGGGGTTGGGTTGTAGCTGTGAAAGCTGATCTGTTTGCCTAAGGGCTAGCTGGCTATTTTGAAAGCTGATCTGCCTGCTGTTAAGAGAAGAGACAAACAATAACCACAAGAGGGCATCATGGCTTTACTTACTACAACCTTTGAAGCACATGATCATTCGGCAGCTTCCTGGCAGACATATACAGCCCGATTTCAAAATTTTGTAATAGCAAACAACATAACTGATGAGAAGAAGGTACCAGTTTTTCTAACGGTCATTGGAGTTAAGACTTATAATTTGCTATGTGATTTGCTTTATCTGGAGAAGCCAGAGCAGAAACCTTATGGGGACCTAGTGGAAGTTCTGGGAGCACATTTTTCTCCAAAGCCACTAGTAACTGCCGAGAGGTATAGGTTCTACCAAAGGAACCGAGAGGAAGGTGAATCAATTGTACAGTTTGTAGCAGCTCTGCGGAAGCTGGCAGCACACTGTGACTTCAAGAACATGTTAGAGGAAATGCTGTGTGACAGGCTGGTGTGTGGCCTGCACAATGAATCAACACGAAAACACCTATTGACTGAAGGTCAACTCACCTTGCAGAAGGCTGTGGAAATTGCAGTCTCCATGGAACGCGTCACCCAAGACATGCAACAGATCGGGGTCAGTGTCCATAAAGTATCCCTACAACCTGCCCCCAGGGCACCGGGGAGACAAGAATGTTACCAGTGTGGGAAGCAGGACCACCTCGCATCTGAGTGCTGGTTTAAGGAACTACTGTGTTGACAATGTGGTAAGAGAGGGCACATTGAACATGCCTGCAAACAAAGGAAGGGTGAGCCAAACAGAAGAGGCAGACCTGAGAAAAATGGGCCGTTGGTTTGGCAGACTAAGAGGGAAATTCTGCATGCAGTAGAGCAGAATACAGGTGATCATAGTGACACCCAATTGAAAGATGAAGATTCCTTCCATGTTTTGTCTATAACAGCTGGCCCACGTAAATTGTGGGTAACACCTGTGTTGGAAGGCAAACCTACACACATAGAACTGGACACTGGTGCAGCTGTTTCATTAGTTTCTAACATTGTGTATGAGAAGGACTTTAGACATCTGCCACTTAAGCCGACAGTAGTCGTTTTGAAGACATATACTGGAGAGACTGTTCCCCTGTTGGGTACTATTGATGTGAAAGTAGAACTCAATGGACAGACCATACAGCTACCACTGTTTGTGGTAAAGGGGAATTACCCAGCCCTAATGGGAAGATCTTGGATCAGGAAAATCCAACTCGATTGGTCACAAGTGCATCAATTGACTAAAGAAGAAATGAATCTAGAAGCGGTACTAACGAAACATGCTGCTGTTTTTGGTGAAGACTTAGGCAGTATGAAGGGAATCACTGTGAAATTAAATATAAAGCCTGATTGCCAATCAAAATGTTTGAAGGCCAGGATGGTGCCATTTGCCATCAGACCCAAGGTGGAAGAAAACTTGGAGCGGTTAGTCAAAGAGGGAGTCTTGGTGCCAGTTACTCACAGCCAGTGGGCAACACCCATTGTCCCAATAGTGAAGAAGGATGGCTCCATTCGGATTTGTGGAGATTTCAAGGTCACTGTCAACCCAGTGTTATGTGCAAAACAATATCCTCTTCCCCGCATTGAGGACATCGTTGCATGTTTGGCTGGAGGACAAAAATTTAGCAAGATTGATTTGAGTCAGGCGTACTTACAGATGCATGTTGAAGAAGAATCTCAAGAATTGTTGACAATCGTAACACATAAGGGGTTGTACAGATACTGTCGTTTACCTTTCGGCATTACTTCATCCCCAGCTTTGTTCCAAAGGGCAATGGATCAGATTTTGAGTGGTTTATCAGGAGTACAGTACTAACTGGATGACATCCTGGTCATGGGCAAAAATGAGGAGGAACACCTTATGAACTTGGAAGCTACTCTGCAAAGACTGGAAGAGTATGGTCTATGTGTTCACAGAGACAAATGTAAGATTTTCCAGCCCTCAGTTCAATATTTAGGACATATAATTGATGCTGATGGTCTCCATAAGTCCCTAGCCAAGGTTAAGGCTGTTGTGGATGCTCTGCTACCTCAGAACTTAAGCCAACTTTGCTCTTTTTTAGGCTTACTAAACTATTATGGCAAGTTTATTCTACAATTAGCGATGCTCCTACATACCCCTACAAACCCCTACATAAGCTTCTGGGGCCAAAAAAGGCCTGGAACTGGACTGAAGCCTGTGATGTTGCATTTAATGAAGCTAAACGCTCACTGGTAAACTCTAAGGTTCTGACACATTTTGACCCATCCTTGCCCCTACACTTGGCTTGTGATGCCTCCCCTTATGGAGTTGGGGCTGTATTGTCGCATATTATGCCTTCTGGTGAAGACAGGCCGATTGCTTTTGCTTCACGCTCCTTGACTAAGACAGAAACTAATTATGCCCAAATTGAACGCGAAGCACTGGGCATTGTTTTTGGCGTTCGGAAATTTCACTAGTACCTGTGGGGAAAGAAGTTCACACTTCTCACTGACCATCGACCCGTGACATCAATTTTGGGGCCACACACAGGCATCCCACATTTGGCTGCTAGTCGGATGCAACGATGGGCATTGATACTTTCTGGATACATATATGAAATCACGTACAGGCAATCCTCTTTGCATTGCAATACTGGTGGCCTTTCAAGGCTACCCTTACCAGCACACCATCAGGATCTGGGACAGGAAGGAATCTTTTACTCTGAACAAGTGGAAAACACACCCGTTATGGCTTCTCAAATGAAGAAAGCAACACGGGTTGACCCAGTACTCTCACAAGTTATGGATTTCGTGATGCATGGAACGTTCTTACCTGACTCTCAGGTCTCTCCTGACCTCTGCCCCTATGTGTCTAGGAGGACAGAGTTATCGACCCAATCCGGGTGTTTATTGTGGGGTATGCGTGTCATTATTCCACCTTCATTAAGACCACGTTTGTTGGAACAGCTCCATTCAAGTCACTGTGGCATAGTGCGCATGAAAGAAATTGCACGGAGCTATTTCTGGTGGCCTGGCTTAGACAAGGCCATTGAAGAAACGGCTAGAGCTTGTACCTCATGCCAGAGCGTCCGGAATGCACCTCAGTTGGCACCTCTTCACCCATAGGATTGGCCCGAAAGGCCATGGCAACGTATCCATGTTGATTGTACTGGCCCATTTGAAGGATGTATGTTTTTAATTGCTATGGACGCCCATTCAAAATAGCCAGAAGTCTCGGTAATGCAGTCCACTACTACGGAAGCCACTATTCAGACCCTGCGTGGCTTTTTTAGTCGTTACCGTCTTCCAGAACAGCTGGTGAGTGACAATGGACCACAATTCGTTTCTCAGGATTTTGAAACTTTTATGAAGGCCAGTGGAATACATCACATCAGGTCAGCACCGTATCATCCTTCCACCAATGGACTTGCTGAAAGGTTTGTACAGACTATGAAGCAAGCTCTAAAATCTGCAAAGGGACGTTCACCTCTTCATAAGTGTCTGGACAACTTCTTGTTGTCCTACAGAAACACTCCACAGGCTACAACTAAGGCATCTCCAGCTTTTCTTATGATGGGACGGCAGTTCTGCTCTTGCTTTGATTTGTTGAACCCACGAGACACACAGCAAGTGGTTCAACGCCAACAGCAGGACCAGGTCAGCAGACATTCATCAAGAACAAAGGACCTCACCTTCAGTATTGGACAGCCAGTTCTTGCATGAAACTATGCTTCAGGAGCTAAATGGGTCCCAGCAATGGTCATTGCCCAGAGAGGACCTGTTTCCTACTCTGTCCAGACAGCGAGTTGCCTAGTTTGGCGACGGCATGTAGATCAGCTGCTTCTCCGTCATATCCACCCAGAAGATGCATCTCCAGCAGACATATCTGACTTCACCCTTACTGATGATACAACATCAGAGCATGAAACTACTATTTCTGTCTCTCCTGCTCCAGCCACCCCCTTCAACGCCTTCAGCCTCCCTGGACCAACCAGACACAACATCCTCTCCGGTTCCGGCTACTTCCCCAGTACCTGTGATCCCACCACCACCAACACCACTTTGTGGGGTGGGCACACCAGAAGTTCGCCGTAATCCACCTCGCGACAGAAGGCCACCTAATCGGCTGGATCTTTAGCTAGTGGTGACCCCCTCTTCATGGGGCAGAATAAGTCCCTGGGGGTTCGCCGGAGATGGGGCAGTCTACCCTCATCTCCTAGTTTAGTTCTTATTCTTTCTGGGGGGGGAGGGCTTTATTCTGGGGGGGGTGTTCATTAGAGGGGGAGGAATATGTGGTGTTTTGGACTACCTAGGGTCATTGGGGTTGCCACAGTGATAAATGGGAGAGTTGTTTAGGTGCTAAGAAAACCTGTCTGTCTCCTCTCTCTCTTTCAGTTCTCCTTCAATAAGGACTTCTTATACAGCTCTGAATATGCTGTCCTCCTTATTGGATTATAATCTCCCTTAAAACTCTACACCCATGAGTAGGAACAGTAAATGGTGCCTTTAACAACAATGCTTGTTACCTTTGTACATTCAGCCTTCTGAGAAGTAGCCACAACTTACCTCCATGGACACCCATACAAGTAAGCCCAGAATACAGAATTCATGAGATGTATATACTTTCTAACATGCTAAATACAACATGCATAAAGCAACAGGTGTATGCATAATACAACAGCTTACAGCATGCATAAATCCCTACATGGTTCTACTACACTTACTATGCAGGTTACATAATTAGATTATACTTAATATTCAGCATGTAATTACCCCACCTATGTTTACTGTTGATGAATCATTTGGGTACCAAATATAGTTTTTGACCAGTGAAACATTCGGAGTGCTTCTGCCTTCCAGCCATATTGCCTAGGTCACCTGTTTACCACAATCAGGGTAATGGCTTTCTAGCAGGGCCAACCAGTGGTTCCCAACCAGTGTGCTGGGGCACACTGGTGTGCCACAGCAACATCCAGAGTGTGCCATGAGCATCCCTAAGAGCTGCAGTTAAAGTTCCCTCCCTGCTTAGCCCAGCCACGTGGGCTGTGCAGGGCTGGGAAAAAGCAGGGGTTAAAATAAGGGGGAAGGCACTGGAACACAGTTCTGGGGCCCCTTATTTTTAGGCACTTCTGCCCCTCCTGAAAATAGAGGAAGGCACTGGAATGTGGAGTTCAAGGGGTCCCCCTAAAAATAGCTGGAGCAGACCGAACGCAGCGTTCCAGTGGCTCCACCTTAGGCCCAGCCACCAGAGAGGGGCAGGAGGCTGGGAGTGTGTGAATCTCCCCCTGCAGGGTGGAGCAGCTTGTGTCAGGCAGCCCACAAACAGCTCAGGTAAGGGCTTTGGGGGGGGGAGGGCTGCTGAGGGTTGTTTGGGGCAGGTGTGTGTGTGTAGCAGAGGTGGGTGGGAGTGTATGTATAGTAGAGGGTGTGTAGCTGGGGTTGTGGGGTGGCTGTTTGGTTGGGGGGTGTCTGTAGCAGGGATTGGGGTGGCTGTGTGTGGGGAGGGGTATAGCTAGGGGCTGGAGGCCTAGTTCTGACCCCTGCAGTGATGGGAGGGTCCATCACAGGCAACAGGGGGCTGGGGGAGGGGAGTTTGGGACCCACTGGGGTGGGAGAGAGCAGCACTGGGGTGAGGATTTGCCCTGGGTGGCAGGGAGCCACTGTGGAGAAGGGGGAAGTGGGTGCTGCACCATGCTCCCATGCCCTACCTTCCCACTCCCCAGGTTACTCCCTGCCCCCCACAAAACCACTCTTGTTCTCCCTTCCTCTCTTGCCACCCTTGTGGTGTTCCCCACATGGCTGCCCTTGTCCTCTTTTGCCACCCCTCCACTTCTGTGCTCCCCACACTCACTCCTGCCACTGCACACAACTCCTGAACTCTCGTGTTTTGCCACCCCTGCTCTGCTACCCCTTCTACCCCACATAGGAGCATTTCTGAAATACTGTGCCATGGTTCATGAATATTCATAAGTAATTTGAGTTAATTTGAATATTTGTGAGTTTTTTTTACTGGTGGTGTGCCTCAAAAAATTTTAAGGTATCAAGGTGTGCCACGGCAGAGAAAAGGTTGGGAACCACTGCAGTAAACTCTTACCACTTAAGTTTGAATGCGTTCTACTTAGCTTTCCTTTGTTAGCTGCATGTGGTGCTTTCCAGCCAAGTTGTTGATACCGTGTAGTGCCACAGCTTCAATAACAGGTCTGATTTCTAATAAATCCTTTGGCCAGCTACTCAGTTTATATAAAACATAAATCCCCTACATCTTAATGACTTAGAGCTGTTTTTATGAATGGCTAAGCCATTGTTCTGGTCTGTTTAACTAGAGTCGAACAGGTTGTTTATAACTAGAGCCCTCCACGGATACAAATATGTGGATCTGTACCCAATCTGCATCCACAAGAATTGGTCTGCGGATATCCGTGTGGTATCCACCGATGCAGATATAATGCAGATATCTGCAGAATGTGGATATCCACATATTTGCAGGGCTCTAGCTCTGTGAAGATGAAAACATGTGGACCTGTATCTGATCTGCATCCATGAGAAATGGTCTGCAGACATCAGTGTTGTGTCTGCGGATGTGGATATCCACATATTTGCAGGGCTCTATAACCATCAGTAGCACCTTCTCCAAATGTGCTTATAAACATCTATATCACACAAGTTTTCATGTTTGTTACATGCTTATAAACATCTTTATACTGATCATTTATCTGCCCTTCTGCAACAACAACAAAGGACAAAATTGCCTTGGCACAGCTGTTCACAGACACTTGTATTTACTAAATATGCACAAACCACAAACATACCCATATACATACAGCTGCTCTGGCAGCTTCTACAACCCAGTGAGTGCCCTTAGAGCAGTGGTTGTCAAACTTTTTTCCTTGGGACCCAGCTCTGGACCCCTCTGTCATGTGGTGACCCCGTCACTGTGGGGGGGGGGCACTGCTCCTGTGAGCAGCAGCAGCTGGCTGGGGAGCAAGGGGCAGCTGCCGCTCTTCCATGAGCAGAGTCAGCCTGGGTAAGCATGCAAGGTAGCAACTCCTCACCCCCTAGGAGCAGCGCCGGCCAGCCAGGGAGAGAGGGGCAACCACCCCCTCCCAGGAGCAGTGTTGGCAGGCAGGAGCATGATGCAGCAGCCCCCACTCCAGAGCACTGCTGGTGCCATGACCCAGTATCTGCGAGTCTGTGACCCAGTACAGGGTCGCAACCCAAACTTTAATGACCGCTGCATTAGAGAGTTCACAAGCTATTTAAAGGGATAATCCTCTTGTCCTATACACTTCTTTATAAATAGAATCTTAATATAAAATGTTGGAATGAGATATACAAGCCAGAAGAAAGGGGTGACAGAGGGACAGGAAAATGAGAGCTTGGAGGAAGAGAACCCAGTGTAGGAATAGAAGTGAGAGCATAATGGAACATCAGTATAGAAACACAGGCAATGTGACTGAGACAGAAAAAAGACGTGATGAGATGTGGGAGGAAGAAACGAGAGAGCTGAGCAGTGTAGTGAACCAGAAAGAACCAAAGAGAGATAAGTTAGTGGGCTGGGGAAGGAAGAGACTGAACTGAGTAGCAGGAGACAAATTACTGAACAAAGCCAGGGGTTAAAGTTAGCCGGAACACCCCAGAACGGCATTCTGGGCACCCTCTCTTTTTAGGGGGCAATGTTCCTGGGACCCTAAAATAGGGGAATGTACTGAAATGCTGTGTTCTGGGGCCCCCTAAAAATAGAAAGAAAATGCTGGAATGCAGTGTTCTGGCGCATTCCCCTATGGCCGGCTTAGGGAAGGGGCTGAGAGCTGGAGCGAGCCTGGCTACCCTTCCGCCCCTTTCCCAGCGCCTGCACTGGCCCCGCTCCTTTCTGCTGAGCCCAGTGGCGCCTGCAGCCTGGACCCAGTCTTGGGTCTCGGCCCCTCTTGCTGGCTGGCCAAAGCCGCCTGCAGTCTCCCTTGGCCACCTCTGTGGCTTGGGTAAGGGGGCCCTGGAGGTTGGGGCAGCTAGCAGGGAAAGCATGTGGAGGGGCAGGGTAGAAAGAAGGGGTCAGAATAGGGGCTGAGGAGGTTATGGGAGAAGAGTCTTATGGGGGCAGTAGCTGGGGTGGGAGTATGTGTGGGGGGCAGTAGCTGGGGTGGGTGAAGGGGGTCCTAGGTCTGCATGCGGGGTGCCTAGACCTGCGGGAAGGGAGCCCAGAAATTTAAGAGGGTTCTGGGGCCCACCAAATTATACTTTAACCCCTGAAGAAAGCCATGGGAAGGGAAGGGTCATCATGACAGGCAAACCCAAGGGGTCTGTGCCAGGAGGGTGGGCATCAGAATAGAGGAGGCAGGTTCGTGTGGACAGATGCACACATGCTATTGGCAGCCTGGTTTCTGTACTTCTTTTTCTTGCATTCAGAGTGCTCGCTGGCTGACTCCAGACACAGCCACTTGGACTACGGATTTGCATAAGTGCAGGCAACGAAGTACAGGACATTCACAGGTGGTTTTCTTCAAAGTTTGTTTGCATTCCTTGGGCCAGTTCACACAGAAGTGAGTGGAATGAGAAACTTTCTGTAACATCCTCGTCCCCAAAAAGACCCTCTTCTCCTTGGAACCACTTCCAAAGGGGCAGCTGTGTTTGTCTAGTTCAGCAAAACAAGCAAGGAGTCCTGTGGCACTTTTAAAGACTAACAGATTTATTTAGCTCGTGAGCTTTCATGGGAGAAAATCCTACTTTGTCAGATGTTTTGTAGATGGAGACCTTACAGAATGGGAGGAAAATGAATGCAGGGAAGTGTTTGTCATGGGAACAGGTAACACTGTAACAGCAAATCAGAACAGTTTAAACTTTAGACTACTGTTTGAATCTAAACAACTGCTTTGATTTGCTGTTAGTCTGACTTGATCCTATGACTTACACTTCCCTGCTTTTATTTTCTTCCCATTCTGAAAGATCCCCATCTTCAAGTGCCTGATGGAAGTGGGATTTTCACCACAAAAGCTGATGAGATAAATAAATGTGTTAGTTTTTAAAAGTGTCACAGAACTCCTTGTTTGTTTCCCTGGAACTAGATTTCTCTAGAATAGCTCACACCTTTTCTACCCATGTTTTCACAAGCCCTCCCTAATACTGTCTTTGGCAACCTGACTTTTGGTACTTTTAAACCCAGACAAATTCTCCTGTGTTTGTTGTTATTCCTGTTTCTTGAAATTCTTCTAGAGGTTCCCCACAGGTGGTACTGTAGATAGTCACATTATTCAAGCTCTCTGACACACAGAGCCCTCACATGCTTATTAGCTGCTTGTAGGTGAATAGAATAGAATCAAATCATAGGTTTAGTCTTAGAAGGGACCTCATGAGATCATCAACCCCAACCTCCTGGGGCTTGAACCTAGGACTACCTGTATATGAAGCAGAGGTGCTAGACAAGTGGCCAGAGTCCTGCGTAGTGTAAATAGAAGAACTACAAATTGATATAGCATACCAAGTGTTTTAAATGAATACACTCCTTTGATTCACAAGGGAAAAGAACCTGCCACTGCATTAAGCCTTACTCATATCAAGCTAGAGATAAATTCACCTCTTGCAGTCTACTCAGTTAACACCCACTTAATGCTATTTGATCTCCCATAGCACGCTCATAAATGAGCTTGTTTTCCCATGGGCCCCAGACTCCATTCACTCTTTCATAACTTATTAGCTACTCCATTCTCAATGGCTGAAGTCAGCAGCTGGACTACATCCTGGTTCAAATCCTGAACGAGGCACAAATGTTTTACAGCCTAGTTCCAAAGGGGTAGCTGTGTTAGTCTAGTTCAGCAGAACAAAGAATACTGTGATACTTTTTAAAACTAATAAATTCATTTATCCCATAAGCTTTTCTGGGAGAAAATCCCACTTTGTCTTCAAAGTGCCTAATGAAGTGGGATTTTCTCCCATGAAAGCTCATGTGATAAATTAATGTGCTAGTCTTTAAAAAGTATCACATGAAAACAAACAAGGCATCCTGTGTAGGGTTACCAGATGTCCAGCAAAAGGTTACCAGATGTCCAGCAGCAGTATGACCTGATCGCATGTCTTACACTCCCCTGCATTTATTTTCATCCAATTCTGTAATTTCTCCCTCTTCAAAGCATCTGACGAAGTGGGATATTCTCCCACAAAAGCTCATGCAATAAATGAATCTGTTAGTCTTAAAGTGCCACAAGACTCCTTGCTTTTTTTTGCTTTACTAGACTAAGAAGGCTGCCCCTTTGGAACTTGGCCAAAAGGAGGACATATTCTCCTTTTTGCCCTGATGTCCTCCGTCCAGCAGGCATTAATGAAAAAGTTGATTTTGTCTGGCTTTTTGTCAGACGCTGGGGAGGCACTCTAAAAATAGAAATGCGCTGGAGCACGCCATGCCTGAACGCGTTCCCCTGCTGGCTAAGGGAGCTACAGTGGGTCTGCAGCCTCCCCAAGAGCCAGGAAGGGAGGGGACAGGTGGCCAGGCTCACTTCTGTCCACCACAGCCCCCTGTGCCAGCAGGGGAATGTGTTCTGGCACAGCATGCTCCCACATGCTTCTATTTTTAGAGTGCCGTCCAGTGTCTCAAAAAAAAGCCGGACAAAATCAGCTTTTTCGTAAATGCCTGCTAGGTGTGGTGGTGGGGCAGGCATTTTGGGGGCCATTAGTTGGGGCGGTGCTGTGGGGCAGGCATTAGGGGGGCAGTAGCTGGGGTGGGTGAAGGGGGCTGGATGTGAAGGGGCCCCAGGACCCCAGATGTGTATGTGTCCTCCAATGTCCTCCTTTTTGTACTTCCCTGTCCTCCTTTCTATGCCTGGTATCTGGTAACCTTAGTCCTGTAGCACTTAAAGACTAACATATTTTTTCCATGAGTTTTCATGGGAGAAAATCCCACTTCTTTGAAGTCTGATGAAGTGGAATTTTCTCCTGCAAAAGCTCATGCAAAACAAAACAAAACAAAAAAAATGTTAGTCTTTAAGTGCCACAGGATTCCTTGTTTGTTTGTTTCACTGAACTAGACTAACTTGGCTAACCTTTTGAACCAGACTCCTCATTTGTTTTTCTATGGCTTGTTTCCTGGATGAGTCCCATTTCTGAGAAAATGTTGGCTTCCCCCCTAGTGTCCATTTCCTGTGTTACAGAGAGATATAAATTGAAATAGAGAAACTAATAGGATAGAGCATACAGAAGCCAGGGAGAAATGTGGGAGAGAGCAATGGTTCTTAAAAACTCCAAAAGTATCACTCAACAGAGGAGCTGCAAAACAATGCACTAAATAAAGTGACTTAAAAAGGGGTGGGGCAAGATGTACTGTAGGCTCAGAATATGACCAGAATATCAGCTCCCTGAGCTGTCTGTGTTGCCTGGTCTGCCTTTACCCTGAAAAATTTCTCCCTCCTGCTTTCCCAAGCTTTTCCTGGAGTTGCATGTCCACATCCTAGCTTTTGAAAATCATCTCTGACTGGAATGAAGTGGGTGGGGGCAATTCCTGCCTTAGGGTGTCATAACTGAATACAAGTTCTGGCCCAAGATGCAAAATAGGTCACTGCGCTCCAGAGCTGGTGTGTTTTAATACTGCCCCTACTTCACTCGACATGAACCCACCTCTTCAGCAGGGCATTAACCCCTATGGCTCCTCTCACGTACTGAGGGGAAGAGACAGCATTCATGCCTCTTCAAGATGAGGGTGACTGGGGAGCAGATATTTCACACCTGTGCTCTGTGGTTAGGTTGCAGCAGGATGGATTTTTGCAAGGTTGGACTAAGGGCATATCAACATGGGAAAGTGCTCCGTTAAACCACTCTTGTTTAGACCAGGTGTGGCCAAACTGCAGCTTGGGAGCCACATGTGGCTCTTGAATGAAAAAGTGCGGCTCCCAGAAGAATATCAGCAAATCAATTTAGTGAGTAAAAGTATGCCTCAGTGCAGCTCTTGAAGGTTCAATAATCAACTTGTGTGGCTCTTGAGTTCCATGAGTTTTGCCATCCTTGGTTTAGAGTAGATTGTGTAACAACTTCCTATGTGGACACTCCTCTTCTGGTATAAGAGAGCCGTTTGTCAGGTTAGCTTTAACCCCTTCCCAGTGTGTGTCCCCACAGGGAGTTAGGCAGCTATCCTTACAGCAATTTAAGTTTGCACCTTGGCTATGTTCACACGGGGCAGGCTTGTTTCGAAACAAGACATTTCGAAACAAGCTGTTTCAAAATAACATGTTATTTTGAAACAACTTATTTCGCAGGACAAAAACTATGTCCGCAAAATAAGGGAGCGAAATAGCAGGTCCACAGTGTGGACCTGCTATTTCGCCTGGGGAGGGGACTGCAGGCACCCACAGGGTGCAGTGCAGAGGGGCGCTGCACCCCATGGGTGCCTGCAGAGGGCTGCAGGCACCGCGCCTCACCTGGAGGGTACCTGCAGCCCCTGCAGGCACCCGCCAGGAGAGGCGCGGGGGGCG
>ML682025.1:6362444-6380311 GCA_007922195.1 Podocnemis expansa
GTGGACACCCCTCAGCACCCTGGCCAGGGTGCTGAGGGGGGCTGCCCATCCTCCCAGGGTGCTTAGCACCCTGGGAGGAAGTTCACATGTTGTTTCGGAACACTTTGTTCCAAAACAACATGTCCAAACAGGGCTGTTTCGAAACCAAAGCAGGTTTAAGTTGTTTCGGAAGAACCACAGCCATTTTGAAACAAGTTGTTTGCTTGTTTTGAAATGGCCGTGCGTCGTGTGGCCATGGCACTTCTTATTTTGAAACAACCTCTGTTGTTTCGAAATAAGAAGTGTGTGTGGCCATACCCCTTATTATACCAAAACAATATTCCTCTGTAGAGATAGCCTAGCCTTGGCAGCAATGTGTTGGTTTCTATGCTGAGAATTTTTCCCACTCTGCCAATGAAAGAGCTAGATGTCAGTGCCAGAACCTCATGAAGTGTAAATCAGTACAACTCTGAGGCTATCTGATTTATATCAGCTGTGTATCTATCTGGCCCTTCCTCTTTTAAATGTGAGCTCAGCCTCTGCATTCCTTGCCTGGAAAGGAAGCCCATGGTTTTTCTTTTGTACAGCGCCTAGTACAATGTGGGCCAGTCTGGGTGTGACCACAATAGAAATGTTAATTTAAGTAACAGTCACTTAAAAATTACTATCAAATCGGGTTGAAGAAGCCAGACGGCTCCTTGATAATCAGGAAGAGTCTCCTAACAGCATTGGGTTTAAAACTCACCATGCATGCTCAGGTCTAGTCTCTGTGTAAGGAGCTCTGAGCTTGCTGCTCTCCAGATGAGCAGCATACACTGGGCTGTAGGAAAGACAACCGAAGTTCTATTGCATCACTTTCCTCCCCACACAAGACAGAGCAGCCTGCAGAACAACAGCCAGGGAGAGTAGCTGGTGGGAGGAATGCATGCAGATATCTCTATCCAAAGCCCATCAAAGTCACCGGAATTCTTTCCACTGACTTCTGTGGACTTTGGATAAGATTCAGCAAGTGCAGAAGTGCATGAGTGGTGAGGACATATGCACACACTCAATGGCTCCTAAACCAAGAGGAAGAGAGGTCTTCAAACTAAAATCCCAGACCCAGAGGTACCAATTTTGTGAAAGCAGGCTCTGAATTTAGCAAGACGTAGACCCCAAATCTATAAGGGACTAAACCAAAACCCATCCATGATAAGTGCTGGGCTGCTAAAAGGCCAGATCCCAACTTGCTGCTGGAACCCATTTCTCATGAATATACATGCAGGAAGGTAAGGGCTGGTAGAGGGAGCAGAACAGCCAAGGGAGCTGTGCCAAGGGAGGACAAGGCATGAGAAATGGCAGAGAGAAGGGTGCTGTACACGCAGAGGGTCCCAGGCAGCTGGGCTAGGTAGGGAGTGAAGAGAGCATAGGAGCAGAATCAGTCTGAACAGGGCTCTGTGCCAGGAAGTGGGTGTGAGAGAAGAAACCAGTGGTCTGTTCCAGGGAGAAGGGATGGGACCTTTACTGGAAAGAGTGAAAGGGGGGATGGCGGGACTTTCCTGAGGAGCAGTGATGACGCAGATGGGACAACAGGAGCTATTAAAACAAACAAACAAGGAGTCCAGTGGCACTTAAAGACCAACAGATTTCATAGAATCATAGAATCCTAGGGTTGGAAGGGACCTCATAGGTCATCTAGTCCAACCCCCTGCCAGAGGCAGGACCACTCCCACTAAACCATCCCAGTCATGGTTTTGTCCAGCCGGGCCTTAAACAGCTCCAAAGAGGGAGACTCCACCACCTCCCTTGGCAGCTCATTCCAAGACTTCACCACTCGCCTAGTAAAAAAGTTTTTTCTAATATCCAGCCTCGACCTCCCTAACTGCAACTTGAGACCATTGCTCCTTGTTCTGTCCTCTGTTACCACCGAGAACAGTCGAGCTCCATCTTCCTTAGATCATCCCTTCAAGTAGTTGAAGGTTGCTATCAAATCCCCTCTCAATCTTCTCTTCTGCAGACTAAATAAGCCTAATGCTTTCAGTCTATCCTCATAGGGCTTGTGCTCCAACCCTTTAATCATTTTGGTTGCCCTCCTCTGAACTCTCTCTAGCATGTCCCTGTCCTTTATGTAGTGGGGAGCCCAAAACTGAACACAGTATTCTAGATGTGGCCTCACAGCATAGAGAGGTAGATGATTACAACAGGCAATCTGACATCATCTCCCTCTGTATGCTGTTTCCCAGTGTCTGAATCTTTAAAACTGTTTTGATTTGCTGTTACAGGGTGACTCATTCTCATGACTTACACGGCCCTGCATTTAGATACTACCATTCTGTAAGTTCCTCCATCTGCAAAGTGTCTGACGAAGCAGGATTTTTCTTCCACAGAAGCTCATGCGAAAAATCAATTTGTTAGTTTTTAAGTGCCACAGGACTCCTTGTTTGTCTTAAACTAACACGGCTACCTCTTTGGATTCAAGGAGCTATAAGAGGCTCAGCACACACTGATGGGTCTATAGCCACAGCCTGTCTCCAGGTGCTTCTTCTCCCTCCCGCTTTTGCATTGGTTCTTCTGCTTGCACCAGAAACTTAACCATCTGGAAAGGAAGGCGCTGCCAACAAAGTCAGGAAGTGAGTGCTAACGCACTACGTCATTTCTGAGAAATGAAACTTCAAGGGCCTGCTGATGCAAATCAACCCGCCATCCCTCCCTACCCAGTGCAAAGTGCTCTCTGGCCTCTTTTCAGCACCTGGCTGGGGCCTGTTCAGCTTTGACTGAAGCAGGGGCAGGGAGAGGACACAGATGCAGAGACTGCATTCCAGTCCCTTTGACATTCACTTTGTGCTCTCCCCTGCACAGAGAGAAGGTGCTCGAGGCAGGGCTGGAACTACAGATTTTGGCGCCCAGTGTGAGCACCCTGAAAATTTCCCTCCCCTAGCCTGGGGCCCATTCCAGCCCGGGGCCCAATCCAGCCCTAGCTCCTGCTGGAAGGTGGCAAGGAGTCGGATCCATCCCCAGTTGCCTTCCCAGAGTGGCTAGGGACAGAGCCAGATCCCTCTGCCAGACAGATCCAGTTCCCCTCTGCCCTGACACTAGTTTCCTCTGAGTCCCTGATCCCTTCCCTAACCCTCCTGCCCTGCCATTGGCTCCCCCCACTCCTCTGGGTTGAACCTCCCCCACACCCTGTCCCTGGTGATTGCCTGTCCCCGACGCCTCCCCACCCAGGGCCCCCTAACCTGGCTGCCAAAGCAGCCACACCACAGGCTGTCCTGCTCCCTGCCTGAGGCAGCTCCCTGCCAGACAGAAGACTGTCTTCTGACTGGGTAGGGGCCAGGGTGGCCAGAAGTGTTGGCTGCATGGATGAGCAACAGCCCATACAGCCTACAGGGAACATTGCCCAGTGCCCTCTAAAATTCAGCGCCTGGGTCTTTGCCTCTGTTGCACCAGCCTAGTTATGGCCCTGCCTTGAGGAGATGCATGGAAAAAAGAGGGCCACAAGGGCCAGCAGAGCAACTAGGAGGAAGGAAATGAAAAGTGCAGAATCACAGCCTCACAGGAAACCACAGACTGCTGAGTACCACTTCCTTTGCTTTCTGACCAGTTGCACAGGAGGTTTAAAGCACTGTCACTGCTTTATATGAACCAGATCTCTTCAAGGGTAACAATCCCCTCATGGAGGCAGGTCTAAGCTTTGAAGAATATTGCACAACCATGAAGCCACGTGGTAGTGCAAAAGATGTAGTTGCTGCATGGGTATTATTGTATGCGTGTTTGGATATGGTTGAAACGGTGAAGGGAAGGCAGGAATTGGAGCTTGAGAATGGTGGGTTATTTACCAGTAACCGTCCTTCTTTGAGATGGGCTGCTCGGATTCATTCAGAAATTGGTGTCTCTGTGCCAGAGCACCGGATTGGTTGGAACTTTTTGCCCGAGCCTGTCAGAAGAGGGCAGGTGGCCACCATCCCCCACGCCACCCCATGGCTATGCCGTGAGAATCTGGGAGAGCTAGAATTAGAGCTCCCTCCCTGCTCAGCTCAGCCACGTGGGCTGTGCAGGGCTGGGAAAAAGCAGTGGTGGCTTTTGGGGTAGGTGAAGCATGCAGCCTCCTAGGACCCCAAGCAATAAGGGTCCGCATCCTCAATTTGGTGGACAGAAATGAAAATATAGAAAAATATAGAAATCATTCCCCTCCAGCAGAGCTAGTAGGGCTGCAAGCCTAAGCAGTTTTCACTCTTGGCTCCTCAAGACAAACTATCATTAGTATCTGTGCCAATGTTCCCTGTAAGCTGCGCTGGCGTGCTGCAGTGCAGCCCACCGCAGCCGCCAGAGCACAGAAGGCTGCCGGCAGCACACTGCCAGCAGCCAGAGTCCTTACACAGAACTCCTGTGGAGCAGGGAGTTTTGAAAACTCCCGCCCACAGAAGCTCTAACGGAGCATGCCCAGAAAATCTGGGCATGCTCCGTAGAGCTTCTCTAGCCCAGGAGTTAGGGCTGGCCCTGCCGCTTGAGTCCAGCCCCAAGGTAAATTTGTGGGGACTGGGGGGGGGCGATGCGGGGAGCGGGGGGAGTGGTAGCGGGGGGCGATGCTGGGAGCAGGGGGGAAGTGGGAGCGGGGGGGGCGATGCCAGGAGCAGGGGGAGTGGGAACGGGGGGGCGATGTCAGGAGTGGGGGGCTGCTGCCGGGAGTGGGGGAAGTGGGAGCGGGGGGGGTGATGCCAGGAGCGGGGGGGGCGATGCTGGGAGTGGGGCAGTGATGTCAGGAGTGGGGGGGCTGCTGCCGGGAGTGGGGAGCTGGGCTGCGCAGTGGGCCCCATGGGGGGAGGGGGGAGTGCAGCAAGCAACAGGCGTTGCTCAGCTGCCCTCTCCCCTTAGAGGGAATATTGATCTGTGCTTAGTCTGAACTGCAGATTTCACCATTATCTGCCCATCACCTTCACAATGACATGCTAAAAAAGCAGGAGCAGGCAATAGACAGCACAATAGCAGGAACTTATCCCTTGGGCTGACCTTTTAATTCCTCAGTGTGGCCATTCATTCTGACTTTTTTTAATTTTGTGAAATATTGCCTTTTCCTTTTCTTTTTTATCTGTTCTTTTGCCTTTTCCTTTGACTTTGTGACAATTTTTAGTTTGGCTTTGGTTAGATCAGTTTACCAGGTAGGTCCATATAGTCTGCTACATATAAATACAGTGCTGCCCTTAGACAATCATTACAGTTGTATGTGATGTCTGTGCTATATCTATTTTTTGTAAGTAATTTTTCAGCTTCTTCTGTACTTACTATTTAATATTTTTGAGGAGGGAACTCTTATAAACTTGAGTACTTCAGAGAATTTCACTGAAATTTGGTGTTTTTCATTTATAGCTACACACTAGGAACCTTTTTTAACCTATTTTTATTTAGTATAATTATTTGTATTAAATATCTAGTGCACATATACCCATCCCTATATGAAAAATTTGTAAGATTTGACTGCCAAAATTTTAAATGTGGTATTTGTTATTTTTGAGACATCATTAATGTTACCACTTTTTTATTTATTAATTAATGCTTATACTTTAAAAAAATTTTAAATGTTCATTTTAACCTTGTAGTTCATCATTAGCTCATTTATGTTAAGTGAAAGATGATCAACTTACAAGCTTCATGATGGGAAGATCTTTAAAAATATCATACCCAAGAATAATTTACAAGTTCCAGAGGGATACTCATGTTAGTTTAGTTCAGCAAAACAAAAAAGGAGTCCTGGGGGGGTTGTGTGGGGTGGGGGCCAATAGTGAGCCCTTTAGGGGGCCCCACAAAGTAGTTTGTGGTGGGGAAACAGCTCCCAGCCTGTCAGCCAGCCTGCAAACAGCCAAGGTAAGTGCTCTGATGGGGGCTGCTGGGGGTTGTGGGAGGCAGGGGGTATGTGTTTAGTAGAGGTGGGTGGGAGTGAAGGTGTAGCAGAGGATGTGTAGCTGGGGTTGTGGAGTGGCTGTTTGGTTGGGGGGTTGTGTAGCTGGGGGTGGGGTTGTAGCTGGGGGCTGGAGGGATAGTTCTGGCCCCTGCAGTGATGGGAGGGTCCATCACAGGCAGAAGGGGGCTGGGGGAGGGGAGGACGGAACCCAGTAGGGTGGGAGGGAGCAGCAGTGGGGTGAGGATTTGTCCTGGGTGGCAGCGAGCCACTGTGGAGAAAGAGGGAAGTGGGTGCTGCACCATGCTCCCCTGCTCTAACCTCCAACTCCTCACATTCCTCCTGCCCCCCCCGCAAAGCCACTCTTGTTCTCCCTGCCCCTCTCCTCTCTTGCCACCCTTGTGCTGCTCCCCACATGGCTGCTCTTGTCCTCTTTTGCCACCCCTGCCCAGGCGTGGTGCTACCATTTCTTGCACTCCCCTGCAAGCAGAGCAGGTGCCAGTGCCCTCCTGAAATGTTTACCAGTCTTGCCAGGTTGCACCGGCCCTGCCCCTGCCCTGCTCTGCTCCCCAGACTCACTTCTGCCATTGCAACTGACTCCTGACCTCCCCTCTCTTGCCATCTCTGCTCTGCTACCCCTACTACTGCACACAGCAGCATTTCCGAGTGATTGTGCCATGGTTCATAAATATTCATGTTATTTTGAGCAAATTTGAATATTCATAAGTTTTTTAAAGGTGCTGTGCCTTGAAAAATTTGAAGGTATCAAGGTGTGCCATAACAGAGAAAAGGTTGGGAACCACTGGGCTATATATGCGGCAGCCACCCGGCCCCTCCCCTGTTCCTAAGAGTCGCCAACTCCAAAAGCAGGGATGGGGGGAGGGCTCTGAATGAATCTGAGCAGTCCATTTCAAAGAACGCTTACTGGTAGGTAACCCACCATTCTTCTTTGAGCATTGCTTGGATACATTCAGAAATAGATGACTGCTAGCCATGCTGATGGATGGCGGGTGGAGTTGGCTCTTCCACCTTCAGCACAGCAGAACTCCGACATGGGTAATTGTCTAGTAAGCAGGTCCTTGAGGGTCTAAGAAATTGACCTAAGGACCTTCATCCCAGCAAGGGTAGCCTGGAGATGTAGGACGTAACCCAGTGGAGAGAAATTAGGCTGGGATTGCCTGAACACCGATTGGTGTGTGTGGGCATGACCGCCTGAGGTCACCTTACGTGTAATGGTACCAACGCATTGTGGCTATGGCCGAGGAATGCGTCTCTAATAGCTCTTCTTAAGGGGGTATAGGCAGACACCACGTGTAGGCCAGGAGATCTAGTATCCTGGCAGCAATGCATGTTGACGTAATTCCTACGGGGAAGTTCCCGAGGCCAATATTTGCCGGGCTCGCAGTGGTGGTGATCAGCACTGCAGAAAACTAGAGGATTAGACTGTCTTTCTCTCATTTCGGTACTGTAAGGCACATACAGGTTATGGGGTTAGGCCGGGGACTTGAAAGGGCTGCGGCCCCCTGGGCCCTGTGGCAGTGACACCCCTGCCAGAGAACATCAGGTACATGAATATGGCGCACTCGGTATCCTGCAGGGAAGGTGGGTTACCAGGAATGAGAGGGAGGAATCTAGAGAAGTTACTTTGATCTAGTTCAAGAAATGGTTGGGACATCGACGACAACAGCTGATGCCCCTGGAGGCGCACTCATAAGTGAGGCAGCAGGACTGGCATGGAGTGACTAGATAAAAGAAACATAGCTGGGACATTCTATGGGCCTGAAAGATGTGATCAGGCCTCCGTGAGCTTACTGATGGCACCGTGACAGACCCCTTGGGTGGGCTGTCAGAGTCCGTATCCTCACACAAGACAAGGAAATGGAATTACTGCTACCTACATCCTTCACTTTCTTCTTCTTTTAAATTAAGCAGCTGGAAGGCAGCTGCAGGAATGCTAAGGCAAGGGGTTGGAAGTGGTAAGGCTATGGCTTGGTGATGGGCTTGTGGGAATGATAGGCCCGGATGCTAGTACCTGCGGCCTATGGAACCACTCACTTTGGCCTACATGGCCTCGCATCATTGGGAAGGATCATCCCAGAATGGGGCCCAGCTTAGCTAACGCTGCACAGGGGTGCACATCAGGATTGAGGCTCCTTTCAGGAGGGGCCCCAGGGGGGTAGTCAGGAAGCACTGAGGAGGAAATAAGCTCCTCCATAAGGGAAGGAGTGAGGGTATGCCACCCCAGTGGGGTACATCCAGCCAACTCCTCTTTAAGAGGCTTTCAGTATATCTGAAGGGTCCTCTATGAATATGCTAACAATGGTATTAGCTCTTATTGGGAAGGTGAACTCTATCAAGGGAAAGCCAGATTCTGAATTCTAGTCATAGAAAGGAATTTCAGGGTGGATTGAAACCTGCTGACAGCAGCCACTCATTGAAATTCTTCAATGAGTAGGCAGGCACTGAATCCTGAGACTCCAGCCCAGGACCACAAGACTTGAACCCAGATCTGTGGGTACAGGCCTCTTACTTCTAAGATCAGTACTCAAGCCATTGGCCTACAGGAGGCTTTGTCAAGTGTGAAACCATGTCACAAACCCTTAGGACAGGAGTATGTTATTCTAAGACACACCTACTAGGACTAGGTCTAGGAGAGCCTTGAGTTATAGTGTGAAGGAAGGACTTGAACCCATGAGACTCCTGATTGGGAGACTCTGATAGTGAGGTGGGGATGATCATGGTGCTACTGTTGGAAAAATTTTACTGTGTTTTAAAGGGTGTGTTCTCCTCCCCAGAAGTGGGAGCATTGTTATGTTCCTTAGTTTGTATACTGTTATTGTAACATTTAGCGACTGGAGTGCTAGAAGGTGCTGGAGAGCAAGTCTGCCTGGCAACTGGTGAAGCGGGCTCCCTGGTCAGATTGACAGGAGCCTTGGCAGGCAGCCAGGAGTCTGTGCTCTGCCCAGTGATAGGGTCAGTGAACAGTGAGCAGTCTGCTTAGTGACAGGGGCTGTGTGCAGACTGAATAGAGGGCCGTGCGCAGTGAACAGAGGGCCATGCGCACACTTTCTGGAACCCTCTCTGCTGAACCCTATGGAGCCTGGTTTGGGTGCAAAAGCTGTGGCTTTCTGATTGGTTGGCTGGCCAGGTATTTAAGCTAGTGCTCAACAGCCGTTCAGGGTTCGAACCGTGGCAGACAGGCACGTGAGGTTCATTCCAGGATCTTTGGGTGTGCTCCTTTGGCCACGTGGCAGGAGCTGAAGAGCTGGGATCCAAGTAGGGAATTCCCCGAGGAGTCTCAATAGGATTAGAAGCCTTAAGGCCCAGGGACTTTGCTGTTCTCCCTGAGCTTTTGGTCCCCAGGATCAGAGGCTCAGTGGGAGCTGGGCGGTTTTGGCTTCGAAGAGGACATCGCAGGATCACTTGAGCGACGAGGGACATCACCGGACCAGAGGAGGAGGAAGAGGCCGTCAATGGACCAGAGGAGGAGCGGAGTCCCTAAAGAAGCAGGGTCCCCGAGTGGCCATGCTTGGACTTTGACCAAGGGGTGAATGGACTCTTGAATAAAGATCTGTGGCTACCAGCAGCCCAGAAGCAGATGGGCCGAGTTAGGACAGCCGGATGAGAGACAACGTGGGACAGATGGTCCACCTAGGGACCAGGGATGGAGATCCTCGCTGGAGTCGGGACCAACGCCTCTCCAGGCGAAGAACAATTGTGAGGCGTTGGGGCACTTTGGGACTGGCCTCAATTGAGTGGGAATTTCCCTAAGGTCAGTGGGATTGGGACACGGGTCCGATCCCACTGTTGGGTACTCTTTATATTTTAAGGGTCAAAGTAAGATCTTCCTTGTTTTATTGGGTGGGAACTACTGTGGGGTACTGTTGTTGTTGGGGAACCAGGGAGGTTGAGGGGTATGTTTAATAAAGCTGTGTTTTGAAACTCAACCTTGCCTGTTCTCTTCACTGTTGTTGTGGTTGGTAGCCAGAGGTTGATAGACACCTCAGGTGAACAGGGCTTGCCATATAAATTTTTCCCGTAACACTATGGCCGTACCCCAGGGGGTGAGCTACGTGAGAGACACTGCTAGGCAAAACCCTGAGAGATGAAGATTAGCCTCATGGGAGTATTTGTCCATGGGGGTGGTTTCCGAACGCTAACGGAGGAAGTGAGCAGTGACTATGGATGTAGCAAGGGTGGAGGGATGAGTTTCCTTGCCTCTGACCAAATGGTGAAGGAAGAGATCTGGATGGTTTCATCACTATTATCAGGTTATCTCCTCTGGATCTCCTAGACTTGAGGGTTTCCCAACTGGAATACAACAGAACGGCCACCTTAGGGATAAAGAGAGGAAAGTGGCCTGGGTTCCCTCTGTGAGAGTCAAGAACCCATATACGGGAGTTCTGGCATGAGGCCACGTCCCAGTCATGGTGACCAATGGCCCAAGTTGGGAGATTCCCAGGGGGAAAGGTTCACCGTTCGTGTGGTTATCCCCCCATCATCTATATTTTGAAAGATGGTAGAAGAATGGGGCGGGGGCCCCGTTTTTTACAACCTCTCCAGAGCCTTCACCTAAGCTAAGAACCAGCCAGAAGCAGTGAGTACTGGAGGGTTCATATCTCACAAGGACCATAAGTGAGATGGCCAAGACTTGTATCTAATGGCTGGGTCCCGATGTCTGCATCTGGCTGGGCAGGGAGGAATGAATTATCTGCTCCATGGGGTCAGGGAGGGTTTGAGTGGTTCGAATTGGAAGCTTAAGCCTATAACCCTAATGAGGGTGAATTGGATGGGAGCGATGATGGAACACCAGCTAGTCTTGCTGGTGGTAAGGGAAGGATGGACAAGGTGGCGAGGTCATCCATACTGTGGGTAGAGGGGTGGGACCCGCTAGAGGGTTCACCGACCGTCAGCGTGGGGAGGCAGAACTATAGGGCCTCATCCACAGGGCAGTGTGCAGGGGAGTAGCTCCCAGTATGAAAATGACCCCACGAGGGGAGGCTCCGCTTTGTTCAGATGGACAACTGTGGGCGATGCACACCCTGATGTTGGGAGTGTGTTCCATGAACGCCGTATGTGTCCCGCAGGGGGTAATAGAGTTGCCACGCAAGGAAGTGGAAAGGAGAAAGGGGGGCTTTTCCCCTTGGTGGTGTGTAGCATACAGAGGTGTGATAGCCTCTTGGGGCCAGGACCGCTGGCTATTGGGTGCCTGCATGGGTTCAAACGGCAGGCTTCCATTCTGACCTCCAAGGTGGGTGAGGAGGTTTGGGTAGTGAGAGGGTCAAGTCCTCTCAGGGTGTTAGGGTCAGACGAAGGGGTGTGAGTATGGGTTAAGCCCTAGTCCTACCTGAAGGGGAGGAGGCTGCCTGACCTGTGAACTGCCCATTCTCACCAGGAAGGAAAGGGGGAGAAGGGCTATCTGTCATTTCTGAGAGGGAGAGATGTACAACAGTGGGCACTCCACTGTGGTTTGGAGAAGGTGATTGATGATGGTATTGGTGATTATAAGCAATGCTGCTGACTAACGGGTCAAGAGCTCCCTTGGAGTTGATGAGAGGGGCCTCTCGAAGGGGGTCCCCCAAGTGGGATTCAAACTGAAGTTGTAGTGGTGAGGACCGAGTCCTCACCAGTGGCTGTTAAGGGGGGTGAGAGACTTACTATCAGGCCTTATGCAGCTGGAGGGCATGGAAGAGGCCCTGCCTGGAGGAGGCCAAAATATTTCAGTTCTCCCCTGGGGTTGCGGGCAGTATCCAGAACAGCGGAGGTCTCCTCGGGAAAGAGGGTGTCACTTCCAAAGGGCAAGACGAGGGCCACCTGCTGTGAGGCTGGGGGCACTCTGGCTTCCTGTAGCCAGGCTGTGTGGTGCAGGGTTATAGCCGAGGCCATAGTGCGGGCCACCATATCCACTCCGTCCCAGGCTGAAAGAAGGAGGTCCTGGGAAGCTATCTTACCCTCCTCAAGGAAGGCATCATACTCTTCCCTCGCCTCGAGTGGGAGTAGATGTCTAAATTTGTGTATTGACTCGCACATGTCCAACATGTATCTACTAGTCAGGGCCTGATTGTTTGCAGCCCGCAACTGGAAGGCCGAGGAAAAGTAAACTTTACAGCTGAATAACTTGAGCTCCCTGGCATCCCTTGATGTCATGAGGGGATCGTGGGGGGCCTGTCCCAGCCCTAAGGCCACCTCCATCACCGCATGACGTAGGACTGGGTGGTGGGTAAGTGAGGGGAACTCTAGCCCTGGGACTCTGTACTTGAGTCCCGCAGTATCTGAAACCAGGGAGATGGAACCCGACTTTTGCCAGCGGGAGGAGGCCAAGTTCCAAACGCTAGAGTGGAGGGGGACCATAACTGGTTCCACCAACTAGAACACTGGCCCAAATAAGATGTTGGAGGGTGTTTTGAAGGATTGAACCTCCATGCCCATGTGGGCTGAGACACAGCGCAGAAGATCAAAGTGCACCGATAAGTCGCCCATATAGGAGCACGGCACTGGGTTCAGAGCTCTCACCGGTGCTGAGTGGGCTGGTGCCAGTGAAGTTAGAGGGGCCTCTTGAGGGAAGCATTCCTGGGGGTGGTAGTGAAAGGGTGATGGCACTGAGAGCCAGCGCTGAGGCCGTTTGGAGCCCCTTGAAGCCCCTTTCCCCGGGCTGGAACAGGGGGAAAACTCTTGGGACTCTCAGGTCGGCACCAGGGATGGCAGGGTGATATGGTGCCACGGGGACATCTCCACAGCACCAGAACTCACAGTGGGCTCTGGTGTTCAGGGGCCCGGGGCCGGTGATGGGGAAGGCGAACGGTGTGGATGCACAGCACCAAGGCCTTCAAAAGGAAGGCCAGCTTCCCCCTTCTAGGTGGTGCTGGAGAAGGATGTATGCAACAGGAAGACCGCCCTTGCTGCCTCCACTGCCTCTGGGGTTGTCGGGATCAGTACTGAGGATAACTGGTCCTGGGGGGAGCCCCATGTCGAAGGGGCAGGGCTATGTTGGTGCCGCAGTACCGAGGTCAGTACCGAGCTGGTCCTGCATCATCTTTCGGCACGGTGCCAGGAGGTGAGCTCTGGCACTGAACTGGCATGCAGCGCAGCAGGAGACCCCGAAGCCTTGGGGGAGGAGTTCCGGGCCTGCTCTGAGGCCAGGGCACGGCACCTTTGCTCCCTGTCCTTGATAGTTCCTCAGTTTAAAGGACAGGCAGATGGTGCACATGGTGACCATGTGGCTTTCGCCCAGGCACCAGAGGCACTTCTCATGGGGATTGTCCCGCGGGAAGGCCTTGCCACACTTGGCACAGGGCTTAAACCCCGGCATGGCGGACAGCGTAGCACAGTGTTCCAGTCCGGAAAGGGCGACCTTCTTCGGCGGGACTAAGTCCACAAATAGGTTCTCCCAGTTGGGTGAGAGGCTCATACAGCAAAGACAGACAGGCTGCTTGCAAAGCAAGGAGCAGGCAGTTCCACAACTCACATTAAGGCGGAAGAAATGAAACTGGGGAGGGGCTGGGTGGCGGTCACATATATAGCCATGGGGTGGCGCGGAGGGCGGTGGCTGCCAACCCTCTTCTGACCAGCTAGGGCAAAAAGTTCCGACCAATCTGGCGCTCCTATTTCTGAATGTATCTGAGCAGTAGTCGAAGAAGAAAAAGTAGTTACAGTAGCAATTGGACAAATGTGAGGCAGATGAATGTGATTTTATTGCAGAAAAGTTTAAAATGGTGACTTTACTGAGAAATATGCAAGAGGAGAGAGACAAGGCAAACAGAAACGCAGAGCAGTACAAAACAGAGTTAACAGAGACAAAGATTTTGTTAGAAGAAGCCAGAGCAGCAACTCGCTTCCTGCCAGATGAGAACAGCGTGGCCAAGGCAGCAGCAGGCCACCAGGAGTGTGAGACAGATCAGTAAACTGCATGTTCAACTCAGTGCTCACAAAGGGGTGGTAGCAGCAGTAAGGAGAATTGTGATTTTGTGTCCCCTAAGAAAATTGAAGTTCCCTCTGATGCTGTTCCCCAAACCCCTTTTAACCTCATTTGGTCCCACGTTCATAATGTTGCCCCTGTTGTCAACAAGGGAGGTTCAGCACATACTGGCAGAAGCTGATCTCCCCACAAAAGAGATACTTACA
The DNA here is from genome assembly GCA_007922195.1 of Podocnemis expansa. Classification (NCBI taxonomy): domain Eukaryota; kingdom Metazoa; phylum Chordata; order Testudines; family Podocnemididae; genus Podocnemis; species Podocnemis expansa. Next base: position 6,376,417 of record ML682025.1, read on the forward strand.
GATGTAGTGAGGTGGTTCCCCTATGAAGCCAAGCCATTGTTGAGAGGTTGGGCCCCCTGAACTGTGACACTGCCATTTCATGGCTGGCTTGCATTTGGCAAATGTATCCCAGTGCTGATGGCATGGACTTAACCCAGTTGGCTCAGTTATGTGCCTCCCCTTATGATGCAGATACACTGGACATAAGTATAGGTGCTCAGGAGTGGACTGCTGCTGGACCCCAGGAATGGATGATCAGTGCTCTTAAAATATTACCACCTGCTTCTTCCCTTAAGAAACTGTACATAATGGAAGAGCAGAAACCAGGAGAGGCCCCAGAAGCTTACCTAATTCAAAAGAAAATGCTGGCAGCTCTTTCTGATTCATTACCCCATACAGAGGAGAATGGGACTGTCACATTCCATTATCAGGGACCTGAATTGGTACAGAACATCTATGCAAGGTTGAATTATCAGACCAAAATGACCCTGGGGGTAGTGGATTTGGAACACCTGACTTGGGATGAACTAGTGGCAAAAATCAAACAGGCAGGAGATTTGCTGAGAGAAACTGGAGCTTTAAAAAGACAGGCAAGCAAAGCTGTCCCAGAGCCTGTGCAGGCTATTACCTTTGCAAATACCGGCCCTCACTCTGCCAATCGCACTCCATGCTCTAGTCCCCCCCACCTCTCCCAGCCTTAGGCCAGACCAACACAAAGGAACCCTTAGAACCATAATTTGCAAGAAGCTAGTAAACTTAGGGGAGGATATGGGAAAATATGATCACCAGCCCCTTAGCGTCCTGACTTATGCTTTGTCTCAGGCCATGAGAACTGGTCTAATACAGAGAGCCACTCCTCAGACTACTGCCCCAGTACGAAGTGCATTCCCCATACCCACTCCCTGTCAACCCCAGATCCCTGCCTCCTCTCTACAGTAAGGGACATGAGGAAGACCCACTGTTTGGGGCTACAGTGGGAAGCCCAAAAATGTTAGTCCAATCACTACTGAAGAATCTGTAAATATATAAGGATTTAAACTGAATCTTTTTCTATTAAACCCTAAAGAATATTAAAGTTTGTAGTAAAATGACTCAAGGCACATGTTTAGGAAAAGGTGTTTAACACAAAATAGCTACTGAAGTGTGGGTCTCTAGGTTATCTGGCCCATGGAGCCCCGCTTTAAGATTTGTTGTTATTTTCTATACTTTTCTTGGCATTCTACTCTGTTCAAAGGAATGGAAGGGCAAATCACCTGACACTCCAGAAATGGTATAAACCAGGTTCTTGATCCTGCAGGCCGCCCTTCTTGGCTAAGCAAGAAGGAACGGCTTTGAGCCATTGGAAAATACGTGTCAAATGGGCTTGTCGGTGCCTATGCTGATGATGAGGCAGGAAAAGGCCAGAAAAGTCCTTGACTTATCATGGCCACCCTCTAGTAGGTCATTGCTCCACTTCAGCTCTAAACTGCTAGCCCCAAATTCCTCCAGTATATACAGGGGGAGTGTGGAAGTTTGTTTTTCTCTTGTCTGCCCCCTTACAGGTCCTAAACACTAGCCATGACTTCCTATTTCTGCACCAGAGCCTTGGTAGTCATAAGCAGCTCGGGTCTAATGCTATCCAGGCTCTACACTGAACCAACGATCCCTTTGAGGCTGTGGAGGTGTTTGCCAGCTGGAGCCCAGGAAGTAAAACTGCTGTGTCACATGCATGGATTCTATGGGAGTGGGAGCAACCCCCTGGCTCTGCAATGTCGCTACCAGTCCTATGCTGCTAACTTCTCAGGATGCCCCTGGCAAAGCACTGCCAATTGTGTGCAGAGTGCCACTGGGGAGTCACTCCAGCTGTGTTATGACACTAAGGCCACAATAGACTCCATTCCAGTCTTCTGTAAACCAGTGTGGACTCGAGAGAAACTTAACCCATCAAGAGCAACCCCTGACCAGCACAGCAGAAGGTGCATGATAGCCCTGGTATCTTCAGCTGTTTGGGGAGTGGCCATGCCACTACGTGTCATCATTGCTGTTGGAAGCCAAATTCCTCCACTGCCCAGATATGAACTGCAGGTGACCCTGATTATGTCAGCTTGCAAAAATATCACATGATTTCTGGTAAAGTGGAAACCACTGAACTGGACTTTACCTGCCATGATCTGCTCCAGCAAGGTCCCCCAGACTGGGTAGCTCCATTAAAGGGCATGTACTGTGACAAACTCATGGCAACAATTTGGTTTAAATACTATGGGCAGATTTTGTCATCTCAGAGGGAGTCTATGAGCCTGGATTGTACAGGGCAGAATTGAGCTAACAACAAAAAACAGTTTTAAATTTTAACCCCCTGATCACAAACCTTGCTCCCCTCCAACATTTAAGATCCCCAATTTTGAGACCTCATATGTTAAAATTGCATCAACAAGAATAATTGGTTTTTCAACCTCAGACCTCACTAAAGGAGGTTCAGATCCATTTAAAAGGCATGAACATCTCTCACATTGCACCTGCATGTGCTTCCTTCATTGGAACCAGCCATAAGGGCTTGGAGGAATGGGTAAGAATGTGGCAAGGGGTTAACCATGTAAATAGAGTAAAAAGAGAATTAAGTGACTGGATTACACCTGTGGGAGCAGGAGTCTCTTTAATTGATGCTGCAAATATAGAAGTTCTAGCTAATAAACTATCCCATGCCACAGAAAATATAGGAAAAATGGGAACCCCGTTAACAGCATCCTTGAAACAGTTAAGTGAGGAACAGCACTTAATAAATAAGGTGTTCCCTGAATGGGAAAGACTCATACAAAGAGATGAAGGATTAATAATGTCTGGGGTATAGTCCCTCCAAAATAATATTTCATTGGCCTCAGCATGTGAGCAGGCTCAGACTCTCGCTCAAAATGTAATCATGTGTGAAGGAAATAGCAAGTTGAACAAAATGGAGTTGGTCTAAATAAAATGGAGTTAGGGAGTATAAGAGAGAAACTGAGAATGTGACGAATATCAGAGTTTGAAAGCATGACTTAAGGATGATAGCCTACAGGAATGTGAATTGGAATGTATTTGCTAAGTCCATGAGAAAGTGGACTAAGGCATAATTAGGGTGGGATGGGGAGCTTTAAAATGTACATTAAGTGGTTTGGAAACTGTGATGAAGAAACAATGTGACTGATAAACCACTCACCCTAGGAATTTTGATGTGTTTTAAGTTGTTTGTATCTACCTATAAAAAAAACAGATGAAAAGCCTTGTACAGGGTCCTTCTCTTCTGTCATGTTTTCAGAGAGAAGCACCTTCTTGATCAAGAACAAAAGATCATTGCTTTGCTACCTTTGCCTGGTTAATTGGATCTCCACTGGGCAACAAACTTTTTAGGAGGCCAGTTTCCCCCAAGACAAGTTTGGCGACCAGGGGGACTGTTTCAGCGACCAGGGGACTGCAAACAGGGGAGTTTGCGAGGGAAGGAGTTGGTGCCAGGTGTGTTCTAGGTAAGTGATTTGCTTTTTCCCTATAGGTGTTTTGCTTGTGTCTTTTTCCCTACAGGTGATTTGCTGACTGTGTGTTTGTGTCTTTTTCCCTACAGTTGATTGCTGTTAGTTGTGGGACTGTGCTTGTGTGATTGGGTGGGGGCTGTTTGCACCATTGTTCCCTGATCACCTTTAATCACCAGCTTCTAGCAGCTTTGGGTATGGCCACACACACTTCTTATTTCGAAATAACAGGGGTTGTTTCGAAATAAGAAGTGCCATGGCCACACGACGCATGGCCATTTTGAAACAAGCAAACAGCTTGTTTCGAAATGACCGTGGTTCTTCCGAAATAACTTAAACCTCATTTGCTTTTGAAACAGGGTTGTTTCGAAACCAGAGGTTTTGAAACAGCCCTGTTCGGACATGTTGTTTCAGAACAAAGTGTTCCGAAACAACAT
>ML682025.1:6380711-6406357 GCA_007922195.1 Podocnemis expansa
GGGTGAGGCGCCCCGCCGCCCCTCTCCTGGCAGGTGCCTGCAGCCCCTGCAGGCACCGGCGGGGTAAAGCGCCCAGCCGCACTTTACCTCGCCGGTGCCTGCAATCCCCTCCCCAGGCGGAATAGCATGTCCACACTGTGGACATGCTATGTCGCTGCCTTATTTCGAGCACAAAAAACTTTGTCCTTGAAATAAGGTGTTTCGAAATAATATGTTATTTCGAAACAGCTTGTTTCGAAACGTCTTGTTTTGAAACAAGCATACCCTGTGTGAACATAGCCCTTGTGATTGGCCTGCCCCTGTGTGACTAACAAGGGGCAAGGGCTGACCTAGGCAGAGAAGGCCTTTAAAAGCCACTGCTTGAGCGACCAGAGGGAGCTTGTGAAGAGCAAGGGCTGACCTAGGCAGAGAAGGCCTTTAAAAGTCACTGCTTGAGCGACCAGAGGAGTTTGAGGAGGAGTTTGGTGAGGCCACAATGATGAAGAGGAGTTGCACTGCTTGTGCCAGCGCCCCTTCTGTTTTCTTTGCCTCTGTCAGTAGCCAGACAGACTGTCTGACAATGGATATCTCCACCCAGATCCTGGTGTGGATTTGCAGGGACTGTGGCCTTTATTTTCCTGCCACTGATGATCAGGCTAGGGAAATGAGCCTATGTGATAGGTGCCTTCTGGTGGCATCTCTCTGGAAACAGGTAAGAGAGTTACAGGAGGAGGTGACATGACTCAGGAGTATCTATGCCCTGGAAAAGTTCCTTGACAGTGTCCACAATGAGACCTGCAAGGAGGAGGTCCCTATCCCAGTGCCAAGGGCTACTGCTACAGCTCTGGAAATGGATGGGATGCCTATGGCAGAGGAAGGACACTGGCAGCTGGTCACCTCTGGCAGTAGACAGTGCTCCACACCTGCTCACATCCCACCATCCATTGTGGTGAGGAACTGTTATGCGGTGCTGGACACAATGAAGGAGGTAGAGGAGATGCTATCCACCCCAGAGGCTGGGCAGATCACAGCCACCTCACCTAAAAGGAAATGTAGGGTGGTGGTGATTGGGGACTCACTCCTGAGAGGAATGGAGGCACCCATCTGTCACCCTGACAAGGCCTCTAGAGAGGTGTGCTGCCTGCCAGGTCCCCGTATCCGAGATGTAACGGAGGGATTGTCAAAAATCATCTGCCCCTCAGACTACTACCCCATGCTTCTTATCCATGTTGGGTACCAATGATACTGTGAGAGGTGATCCTCAGCAGATCAAAGGTGACTTCAGGGCTCTGGGAGTGAGGGTGAAGGAGTTTGGAGCACAGGTGGTGTTCTCCTCGATCCTTCCAGTCAAGGCTAGAGGCCTGAGGAGAGACAGATGCATCCTAGAGGTGAATGCCTGGCTGCAAAGATGGTGTGGTCAGGAGGGATTTGGCTTCCTTGACCATGGAGTACTGTTTCAGGACAGAGGATTGATAGGCAGAGATGGCCTTCACCTGTCCAGGAAGGAGAAGAGCATATCTGGGGACAGACTGGTTGACCTAGTGAGGAGGGCTTTAAACTAGGTTCAACGGGGGAAGGAGACCAAAGCCCCCAGGTAAGTGACAATGTGGGTGATCTGGGGGAAGGGATGGAACTTTGGGGGTGCTGGGACTGTAACACCAGGAATAAAAGGGAAGGTGGTTGGAACACGGGGGGGGGGGAATCAAATAAATGTCTTAAGTGCTCTACTGAAGCCCCAATATGTGAGGAGAGTTGGGGAGGAGAATTCCAAGAAAAAATGCAAGGAGGTTTATGTAATAGAATTGGAAATCAAAATGACAAAGTAGGGCAATCGGCTGAGTATCTTAGGTGTGTATACACTAATGCAAGGAGCCTGGGAAATAAGCAGGAAGAATTGGTAATACTACCGTAGACAAGGAACTATGATATCATAGGAATAACGGAGACATGGTGGGATAGTCTGCACGACTGGAGCTCTACCATGGATGGGTATAAACTGTTCAGGAAAGACAGGCAGGGAAGAAGAGGGGGAGGAGTAGCACTATATGTAAAAGAGCTCTATGACTGCTCAGAGCTCCATTATGGAAGTGGAAGCGTGCCAGTAGAAAGTCTGTGGGTTACATTGAGAGGGGGAAGCAACAAGGGGGATGTTGTGGTGGGTGTCTGCTATAGACCACCAGACCAGAAGCAGGAGGTGGATGAGGTGTTCTATGGACAACTAGCGGAAGCTTCTAGATCACAGGCCCTGGTGCTCATGGAGGACTTCAATTACCCTGACATCTGCCTGGAGGCCAATACAGCAGTGCATGGGCAATCCAGGAAATTTTTGTGTTGGGGCAACTTTCTAGTACAAATGCTAGAGGAACCAACTAGGGACCTTGCACCGCTCGACCTGCTGCTCACAAACAGGGAAGAATTGATCAGGGACGTAGAGGTAAATGACAAGCTAGGCAGTAGTGACCATGACATGGTTGAGTTCAGGATCCTGACTAAAGGAAGGAAGGAAAGAAGCAAAACAAAAACCCTGAACTTCAAAAAAGCAGATTTTGGCTCCCTCAGGGAACTGATGGGCAGGATCCCCTGGGAAGCTAATCTGAAGGGGAAAGGAGTCCAAGAGAGTTGGTTATATTTTAAAGAAACCCTGCTAAGGGCACAGGAAGTTGCCATTCCAATTAGGAGAAAGAACAAACATGTGAGGCAGCCAGAATGGCTTAGTAGAGAACTCTGCTCTGAGCTTAAACATAAAAAGGAAGCTTACAGGAAGTGGAAGCTTGGTTAGATGACCAAGGAGGCATATAAAGATATTGCTAGGGACTGCAGGGATAAAATCAGAAAGGCCAAAGGACAAATGGAGTTGCGGCTAGCGAGGGATGTAAAGGATAACAAGAAGGGGTTCTACAAGTATGTTAATAAGAAGAGGATCAGGGATGGTGTAGGTCCCTTGGTGAATGGGGCAGGCATCCTTGTGATGGAGGATGAGGAAAAAGCTGAAGTGCTCAATGCATTTTTTGCTTCAGTTTTCACAGGCAGGGTCAGCTCCCAGCCCACTACCATGGGTGTGGCAGATGGGAGAGAAGAAGAGCGGCCCTTGGTGATGGAAGGTCAGGTTAGGGACTGCTTAAAGAAGCTGGATGTGCACAAGTCCATGGGGCTGGACAAACTGCATCCAAGAGTGCTAAGGGAATTGGCCGATGAGATAGCAGCACTGCTGATCATTATCTCTCAAAACTCATGGAGAACGGGGGAAGTGCCAGAGGATTGGAAAAAAGCAAATGTAGTGCCTATTTTCAAGAAAGGAAAAAAGAGGATCCAGGGAATTACAGACCAGTAAGCGTCACCTCAGTCTCTGGAAAAATGATGGAGCAGGTTCTCAAAGAAGCCACCCTAAAACATTTAAAGGGAAATAACGTGATCAGAAACAGTCAGCATGGATTTACCAAGAGTGAATCATGTCTGACCAATCTCATTTCCTTCTATAATCAGATGACTGGTTTTCTGGATGCAGGAAGAACCGTTGATGTGATATGCCTTGATTTTTAGCAAGGCTTTTGATACAGTTTCCCACAGCATTCTCATTGGCAAATTAAGGAAGTATGGGTTGGATAAGTGGACTATAAGGTGGATAGAAAACTGGCTAGATCAACGGTTTCAGCGTGTAGGAATCAATGGTTCCATGTCTAGCTGGCAACCAGTCACGAGTGGGGTGCCCCATGGGTCGGTCCTGGGGCCAGTTCTGTTCGAAATTTTCATCAATGTTCTGGATGATGGAATAGACTGAACTCTCAGTAAGTTTGTGGATGACACCAAGTTGGGGGGAACAGTAGACACATTGGAGGGCAAGGACAGGATTCAGGGAGACCTAGATAAATTGGAACAGTGGGCCAATAGAAATCTTATGAGGTTCAATAAGGACAAGTGTAAAATCCTGCATGTGGGATGGAAAAACCCCATGCGTCGCTACAGGCTGGGAAACATTCAGCTAAGTAGCAGCAGTGTAGAAAAGGACCTGGGGGTCAAGGTGGATGGGAAGCTGGATAGGAGTCAGCAGTGTGCTCTTGCTGCCAAAAAGGCCAATGGCATACTGGGCTGCATCAAAAGTATTACCAGCAGATCAAGGGATGTGATCAGTCCCCTCTATTCTGCATTGGTGAGGCCACATCTGGAATACTGTGTTCAGTTTTGGGCTCCGCACTACAAAAAGGACAGGGACATGCTAGAGAGAGTTCAGAGGAGGGCAACCAAAATGATTAAAGGGCTGGAGCACAAGCCCTATGAGGAAAGACTGAAAGCATTAGGCTTATTTAGTCTGCAGAAGAGAAGATTGAGCGGGGATTTGATAGCAACCTTCAACTACTTGAAGGGATACTCTAAGGAAGAGGGAGCCCAACTGTTCTCGGTAGTAACGGAGGACAGAACGAGGAGCAATGGTCTCAAGTTGCGGTTAGGGAGGTCGAGGCTGCATATTAGAAAAAACTTCTTTACTAGGCGAGTGGTGAAGTCTTGGAATGAGCTGCCGAGGGAGGTGGTGAAATCTCCATCTCTGGAGGTGTTTAAGGCCCGGCTGGACAAAACCATGACTGGGATGGTTTAGTGGGAGTGGTCCTGCCTCTGGCAGGGGGTTGGACTAGATGACCTATGAGGTCCCTTCCAACCCTATGATTCTATGACCACGAAAGGACTCTCCTAGCGCATACACTCCTTGCTCCCCCTACTCAGAATGCCCGGCCGACACCAGGTGAGTTCACCTTTTTGTGTACCTTCTGGGTGGAGGAAGCACGGGGAGGATGATATGGTAGGATCTCAGGTTTGTTTTGTAGCAAAGTATTAAAAGGCCTGCTATAATTCCTTGTTGTAATTCCCATTTTGGGTGAGCTGTAGGTGGGTGGCTGGGGTTTTGGAAAATGGGTACGAGTCAGTCTATCCCCATGCCGGGGAGTCCTTTGGACTATATGTGGAAAAATTGGAAAGGCATGCCAGGTTCTAGGCGGTTATCTGGAAAGCGCTTAGTAACTTTGTGCACAAAAGTATGGCCATCAATGATGTCAAAGGACTCAAAATTGGGGTGGCCACTAGAAGGATCTTTCGATGAGGAAGTTTTAAGGTACCTTAGGAAAATTTTGGAAAGTAGTAAGCCAGGACAAATGAATTACTGGTAATTATATCATACCAGGTTGCAGAACGTGTGTGTGTGTGTGAGAGAGAGAGAGAGAGAGAGAGACTGCTTTTTGCTATCCTTACTTATTTACAATAAATGTGGCATATTGCCTTGGCCCCCTTAATAAGATACTGCTAGTCTTTTCTTTTTAAGTACAACATTTATTGGGGAGTGCTCTCCTGGGTGCCCTTTTTTGGTATAACATTTTGGTGGAGAATGCAAAAAGGGGATCATAGGAGCATCCCACAATTATTATAAAATTGGTGTGCACACCGTTAGCTTTATTAAGCTTGGCAGTATAAAGGATGATCTAAAAATTTTGTTTGTTTGTTTTTTCTCTCTTTGTGGTTAACCAGGCAGACTCTGAGGGAGAAAGGAGTTTGTCCACCCTTTCTCTGAAGGATATAGGAGTGTCTTCATTGATATAATCAGAATTACCAGACTGATTATGGGAGTCTGTCCACCTAAACTCTGAAGGACATAGGAGTTTAGGGTTCTGTGTTATTACTGATATTAAAATAACTTTGTTGCAACCAGGTTAACCAGGCACACTCTGAAAGATATAGGAGTCTAGGTTTCAGTTGCTGGTTTGTTTGCTTGTATTATAACATGTCTGATCACCATGAAGTTTTGCCTTTTGTTCAAGAACTGACACTCTTTAAACAAGTTTCACAAGGGTTAGGGCAGTGCCACTGTCATTTAACCCAGGATAGGAGCTGGGATGTGGATTCAGATGCTCTGGCTCGCAAAGCCCCACTTCTGGATTTGTTGTTACTGTCTACTTTTCTTGGCTTGGATCTTTCTCTGCTACTGCGTCTTTCTCTGTCTATCCTCTTTCCTCCCCCAACTCTCCTTACACCTCTGTGAAGGGAATATTATTTGTGTAAAGGTATAAAAAAATAATTAAATCCATGCAAAGAAAAGAAAATGTATGTGCAAAAATGTTTAAATCTGTAAGGTTTTAAAAATCTAAACCAAAATTTATAAAAGAAAGTGGTAATCTAAGCAAGAATCCGCCACCCCTTAGGGGTAGAAATTTTTTGCCTTTCAGACTCTCAAGAGAAACTAGTGCCAGCAAAACACCTAAAGAAAAATCCATGGATCTGCTATTGCAACAGAAACTGTATTTTGTGTTTTATGTTTTGTGGTGTTTGTCTTGTTACTAACATCATTGTGTATTGTATTGTGTTTACCAAAAAAAAAAAAAAGTGATTCTAGGAATAGATGTTTTAATGGAAGTAAAAGTGCTGCTTAACTTTGCTAATTGTTTCCAATAGAAAATGCCTCCTGTGACTCCTCCCTGGGAGCCTCTGGAAACTTCAGCAAGCTCAAACCAAACCAGTGAGGGCTGATGTGATGAGTATGCTAACCCCCATGTGAGTAGGGTGCTCAAAGCACAGTTAAAAGCTAAACAGTCTTCTCCCAGGGGAAAATAAAAGGAAGAAAAGAGACCCAGGCCTAACTAGGCCTGAGTAAAAGTTTAATTGAGTTAAGTTAAATGTTTTAATGATATTTCCTGCAAAGAGAGGGGAAAGGTTGTTCTGTTTTGTGTTTCAAATTAACAACTCTGTGAATATTGAAAGATCTTAAAGCACCTACAGCAAAGAGTCAAAAAAAAAATCATGGTCTTTGTTTTGTCTTCGTGATAACTACATGCATAAAGTAGATTATAATCCTTACAAAAACATTTATTTTTGTAGTTTTATAGTGATTAGGAAATGCAATTTTACATTTCAAGTGCCTGAACTTCAATATAAGCAGTTTAAAAGTGATGTATGCTTTTTATTCTCCCGTGAAGCCCATACCATTTGAAATGAATTTCACTGTTTTACAGATAATGCTTGTACATCTAATTGCAAAACCAGTTGCACTGCCAACCAGAAGGGCTGCAGTTATGGTTATGCCTCATAATGCCAAAGTGGGTATTTGCAAAAATTGGCCAAGGGTATAAAACATGGGAATGATTCAGCAAGCCACAGTGGGACAAATTCCCATGGAGGCAATCAACCTAATTCAGCCCCATGTAATGGAGGAAAAGTTAGTCCTCCAGTCCTGGTGGAGATTAGTTAATGCTTCATACAATCACCACCAGCAAAGTTTGCAGTTATTTCTAATAACTGTGGCAGGCAAGGAAACAAGAGTTAAGTGGTTCCATTGGGATTACAGATACGTTAACACTGTGATATATTCCAGAAATCGTAACACTTGGGCATAGCAAAAGGATGATGTATGGAATACAGTGAATATAAAAGGATGTAGGAAAAAGGAAGGCTTGGGGTACATCTCTGAGGACCAAGCCTGGAAAGAACATGAACGGTGGGTTACTTAACAGTAACTGTTCTTCGAGATGGGCTGCTCAAATTCATTCAGAAATAGGTGTCTCCGTGCTGGAGCGCTGAATTAGTCGGAACTTTTTGCCCTAGCCTGTCAGAAGAGGGCAGGAGGCCACCACCCCAACACACCACCCCGTGACTATATATGTGGCCACTGCTTGGCCCCTCCCCAGTTTCTAGGAGTTGCCAACTCTAAAAGTGGGCATGGGGGAAGGGCTCTGAATGAATCTGAGCAGCCCATCTCGAAGAAGAAAGGTTACTGGTAAGTAACCCACCATTCTTCTTTGAGCGCTGCTCTGATACATGCAGAAATAGGTGACTGCTACCCATGCTGATGGACAGCGGGTGGAGCTGGCTCTTCCGCCTTCAGCACAGCATAACTCCAACAAGGGTAATTGTGCAATGAGCAGGCCCTTGAGGATCTAAGAAATGGTAACCTCAGGATGCAGGATGTAACCCAGTGGAAAGAATTGGGCCTGGATTGCCCAAGCACCAAATGGTGTACATGTGCACAACAGCCTGAGGTCACTTTATGCAAAAGGGGTACCAGCGCATGGTGGTTATGGTCAAGAAATGCATCTCTAATTGCTCTTCCTGAGGGGTATTTGCAGACACCATGTGGAGGCCAGGGGATTTAGTGTTTGTAGGAGCTGCTGGTGCAGTTCCTAGGGGGGAGTTCCCCAAGACCCTAAATTTGTCAGACTGGCAGTGGTGATTATCAGAACTTTAGAAAGCCAGAAGACGAGAATTAGACTGTCTTCCCCTCAATTCGGTATTGTAAGGAACATGCAGGTCATATACCAGGCCAGGGACTTGAGAGGGCTGTGGACCCCCCAGGCCTACAGCAGTAACAACTCAACCAGAAAACATCAAGTACATGAAATTGGCATACGTGGTATCACACAGGGGAGGTGGGTACCAGGAACGGGAGAGAGGAATCTAGAGAAACACTTCAATCTAGTTCACAGAAATGGTCGTGACATCAATGGCAGTAGCCCATTAGTCTCCATAAGGCACACTCATAAGTGCGGGTGTGGGCTGGCATGGAGAAGCCAAATGCCTGGCCTATCCTCTGGTACTAAATGAGAGAGACACAGGCAGGATGTTCTATGGGTCTGATGGGAGTGATCAGGCCTCTGTGAGCTACCGATGGCACTGTGACAGTCCCTTTGTGTGGAGTGTCAGAATCCATATCCTTGCAAGAGGCAATGAAATGGCATTACTGCTACCTACGCCCTTCACTTTCTTTTTCTACTAAGTTTAGCAGCTGGAAGGCAGCCACAGGATTCTTAAGGCAAGGGGTTCTGCTCGCTAAGACCATGGCCTGGTGATGGGCTCGTGAGCACAATAGGCTTGGATGCTAGCACATGTGGCCTACGAGACCACTCACTTTGGCCTACCTGGCCTTGCGCCTACAGAGAGGACCGTACCATAGTGGGACCTAACTTAGCTTAACGCCACACAGGGATGCACGTCAGAATTGAGGCTCCCTTTAGGAAGGGTCCCAGGTAAGAGCCGGGAAGTACAGAGGAGAAGATAGGCTCCTCTCAAAAAGGGCGGAGCGAGGGTATGCCACCTTGATGGCGTTCATCCAGCCATCTCCTCTTTAGGACACTTACGGTATATCTGAAGAGTCCTCTATGGGTATGTTAATGATAGTATTAGATCTTACCAGGAAGGCGAACTCTATCAAGGGTCAGCCAGTTCCCTTATTCCGGTCCTTGAGGGGAATTGCAGGGCGGAAGTAGAATGGGCTTTAGCGAGTGCAAAACCCTGCAGCAAATGCTTAGAACAGGAGTATGTTGTTCTAGGACATGCCTACTAGGACTAGGAGAGCCTTGGGTCGTCAAGGAATTGTACCGCGATGCTCCTGGGTGAAAGCCTCTGGTAGCTAGGCTGGGATAACCATGGTGCTATGGCTGTGCCCAGGGGGTTGAGATCCATGAAAGGCTGGTGGGCAAAATGCTGGAAGGCGAAGATTGGCCCCAGGGTCTTAGCCATCTGTGGGGGTGGTTTCCGAACCATCGTTGATGGAGCTAGCGGTGATTTTGAATGTAGTGAGGGCAGAGGGACGAGCTTCTCGGTCCTCAACCCCATGGTGAAGGAAGTCTGGGAAACTTCATCACTATTAGTGCGTTATCTCCTCTGGATCTCTGAAGCTGGAGGCTTTCCTGATTGGGATATAGGAGAACGGCCACCTTAGGGACAGAAAGAGGAAGGTGGCATGGGTCCCTTCTGTGAGGATCAAGGCCCCGAGTAGGGGGAGGCTCTGGAATGAGGGCATATCCTGGGTAGTGGTTGACGGCCCAGGTAAGGAGATTCCGAGGGTGGAAGGTTCACCGTCCAATATCGTGGTTATCATCTTTTATCAATAATTTTTGGAAAGATGGTAGCAGAATGGGGCAGGAGCCCTGTTTTCATGACCTTTCTCAAGGCATTCACCTAGGCTGAGAACCAGCCAGAAGTAGTGAATACTGGAGGGTTCATATCTCACAAGGACCATGAATGGGTTGGTCAACAGCTATATTTAATGGCCGGGTCCTGGCGTTTACACCTGGAACTTGACAGGTGGAAGTGGATTACCTGCTCCATGGGGCAGGGAGGATCCAGGTGCTTTGAGCTGGAAGCGTATGTGTACAACCCTAATGAAGGTTGGTTGGGTGGGGCAAAGAATAAACACCAGCTAGTTTTGCCGGTGGTAGGGAGGGATGTACAAGATGATCTCATTTATACTGAGCGGAGAGCATCGGGTTCTGAAAAAGGGTTCTCTGACTGCCAGCCTGAGGAGGCAGCCCACGGGAAGCGTGCAAGAAGTTGGTTCCTAATATGAGCTTGGCCCCACAAGGGGAGGTTCCGTTTGGTTTGGGTGGGCTACGACTGGGCGGTACACTTTTAGGTATTGGGAGTGTGTTCCATAAATGCTACATGTGTCCCCCGGGGGTAATAGAGTCGCAGCCCCAGGAAGCGAAGAGGGAAGGGGGACTTTTCCCTTTGACAGAGAGTTGTATATAAAGATGTTGGAACCCTTAGGGTCAAAATCGCTGGCTACTGGCTACCTGCTTGAGTTCAGATGGCAGGTATCCTTCTTGCCCTTCACGGTGGGTGAGGGGGATTGGGCAGTGGGAGGGTCGAGACCTCCCTAGAACCAAGGCATCAGGTTCAGACAAAAAGGGTATTAATACGGGTTACGACCAATGTTCCCTCTAAGGTTTGATGGCTTGTGTGCAAAATTTTGAACCTGTGTGCAGAACTTTTTCTGAATAAAATTTTTGTGTAACTTCATGTGATGGAAATTATTGAAAAATAAGTTATTTAAATTGTTTTATTAATAATTTGAATGTATTCTATGCTTATGTGACATTTTGTCTCATCAATTCTTCAGTCCTGTTTGCCTTTGTTGGCTTTCCAAAATGAATAAGCACATAAAAAAGTTAGTGAAAGCAATTAACTTGCCTCCCATTTTTCATTTTGCACAGCAGCCCATTTTACAATTTTTTAAAATGGTCCTAAATTGTTCCTAGCCAGTTCAAATGTGACCCTTTATTTGTTTTACTTAATTGGTCACTATTAGTAATTTTGATCACAGTATACTTTTCCTTCATTTTATTAGCATTTGCTATATATTTTTTTCCCAATTTAAGCCTTCCCTAAGGAGCAACAGGCCAAAAGGTGGTTAAACCCAACTCAGGGCTTGACCCTGTGATCACAAATCTGTTATTCTACCAACTGAGCTACAGGCATTCCATATATAAAAACTTCTAGGCATAAAGGATAACTGTGTACTCCACTGCCCCTTGATCCTGCCCCCCCCCCGTAAACTGCTCTTTATTCCGTGTGTGCATCTGTGCAGCAAACTCTTAACATCAGGATCGTGGGTTCCAGCACTGTGTTGGGCCTCCCCCTCACCCCCCCTCAAGAGTCTACTTATCAGAAGTAAAAGGCTGGACAATCACCTATTTTTTTAGAATGCCTGAGGCAGGAAGAACATGAAGGTAAAAAGGAGCCCTTGGATAGCTCGCAACTCTGTTTCCCCCTCCCCCCCCCCAGCCAAGCCTCAGTGGGGCTTCAGGCCTGCCCCCCTGCCCATCTTCAGCTGCTCTCCCAGCCTGCCCCATCCCCCAGTTGATCCTTGGCCAAGGTTAAGGCCTGTCCTCCCCCCCCCCCACATCCAATCCTCAACTGCTTTGCCAGACTAGGGTTACTGGATACCAAAGCATGGAAAGGAGGACAGGGAAGTACAAAAAGGAGGATGTTGGAGGACACACATACATCTGGGGCTCCGCCTGGGCCCCCTTCATCCACCCAGCCAATGCTCCCCCCCCCATGCTTGCCCCATTGATCACCCAACTCCAGGGAAATCTGTCTAGCCCCTAGTTACAGCGTGAGATTAATTGCAAGAACAGAGGCTCAAGAATATCAAATGAATGGCTTAAGTATTTTTCCTCTTCACATTAAAGTAACTGTAAAGCCAACCACTTTAAGGAGTCACAAAACTAAGTATTTAATGTTTATATCAAGGTGCAAGGAGAATCACACTGCAGAACGTCTATCCAGACTGATGTTTTTACATTGTGAGTTGCAAATGGAAGCAAACCTCCAATAAATTTAATGTAGTAATTATGGACAAGATTAAAATCAGTTTTAACACAGTAAGTTCTTCACAGAATTCACTCTCATTGTTTGACACACAGAAGGATGGGCCCTTGACTACATGAAGTCTAACAGAATTTGAGGTGCTGGCTTCTAAAGGAAAAGTAATCTCTGTCAGCAGTATTCTCCCCATGACTTGAAATTAGGGGTGTGGTGCATGGGGATGTTTGGGGGGGTATAGGGGGGTGCTCACTCATTTGGTCTAACGCTGTTACTAGCTGACAACGGGGGGGGGGCACAGGCAGGGTGTACAGAAATCCCTGTCTAGCCTCAATTTTGAGCCTCACTGTGCAGTATTTAAAAAAAAATCACCAACAAGCTCTTTAGATTTTATACACACAGGAAAGGAGAAATCAGAAAAAATGAGAGCTGCTGGTTTTTGTGTGCAGACCTGCCTGAAACATAATCTTTTACCTAAAATGCAAATTTCTGGAAACATCATATCCTACTATGTCTGCCATAAACCAAAGATGGATATATATCTATTTTATGACAGTTGACATTTTGTTTGCTTTTATGTGAAATACACATCTAATGGCTAGGGGGGGTAGAGTAGAAGTAGATGTTTGTGACTATCAAATGCTCCACCCAAGAGGACAGCACCTATTCTTGAATGCAATGATCAGTTTTTTCCTAAATATACCAAAATAAAAATAAGCATAGAGTATATAAGCAAAAGGCAAAACCAAGCTGCTTGTTTTCTGTGATTTGATAAACTACTAACAAAGGAACAAATATTGCAATCCTTGCTCCATCAAATTTTCCACTGACTTCATTTAAACTATAGGATCAGGCCCAGCTCAGCAGCTACTTTAGAATGGATAATACTTGCACATCTGTGTATCTTACTAAAATTTAAGGATACATCTATAGTGGACTAATCACTTCTTGGAAAGGAGAAACAAACTGAAAAAATCACATTGGGAAAAGGAAAATCTTACAGATTCACACCTCCTCACAATCAAAAGTGAACTTTTTTGGACCTCTGAACAAAAGATTTGTTGTCAAAAGCCAAAGTTCATTAGCAGGAATAAAGATCTGGCTTAGCCCAGCCGTTAGAGAAACAAACCTCCCCAGAAACTTTAAGCCAAGCAGGGCAGCAAAGCAGAAAGCAAAGAAGCAGTTACAGGTTTCTCTCTGGGCACTTTAGAGACCCCATCAAGGTGAAGAAAAGCCCCAACCCCTCAAAAAAATAAGATCAAGCCTTCCCCAAAACTAGGTGCAGGGAAAGGGGAGAGGACCTGAGCTGGTGCTTGGAAAGAAGCCCGGGGTAAGGAGCTGAAGCAACATAGCAAAGCGAAACCACTTCCAGCACTGCAGCCAGCCCCCTTCACTCTCAGTCAAGGTGCACCAGCCCAGCAAGGGATCGTCTCCAAATTCCCAACCCCAGCTGCAGCTGGGCTGAGTAGCAAAGGAACACACGCTGGAGGTGCATGCTTATATTTTTAGAGAGCTGCCCCAGCCTCCAGCAAAAAGCGGACAAAAGGCACTTTTTCTGTAATGCCTGGAGGATGGAGGAGGGCAGGGCAAAGAGGAGGAGTCTTAAAGTGCTACACGACTCTTTCTTTTTTTTTTGGTAACCCTAAGCCTGACCAGCCCCCAGCCGATCTTCAGGCCCTCTGCTGGCCCCTGCCCAGCCCTGGCCCACCCCCCCCTGAGCTGCTTTGACAGCCTGGGCCTGCCCGGCCCGGGCCCCTCCTCCCCCAGCTGCTCAGCTTGTCTGCCCCCAGGCCTGGCCCTCCCCCACTCCCCTGGCTGATCCTCAGCCGCTCTGCCAGCCTGTCCCAGCCAGTCCTGGGCTGTGCTGCTGGACTGGCCCTTCCCTTGCACGGGAACTGGAAACCCCTGCATGGGAAGGGGTTTCTTACATGCGTGGCTGTGCAGCCGCGCACGTTAGAGGGAACATTGGTTACGACCTAGGCCTACTTGAAGGGCCTCACCCATGAGCCGCTCATTCTAACCAGGAAGGAGAGCAGGGGGGAGGGTCCCAAATGGTGGGCATTCCACCACGATTTGGAGGAAGTAATTGACAACGATATTGGCGATATGACCAACACCGCTGGTTAACTGGTCGAAAACCCTTTCTCGAGTTGCCCAGGAGAAGGACCCTTCCAGGGGAACCTCCCAAGTGGGTTTTAAACTGAAG
Organism: Podocnemis expansa; assembly: GCA_007922195.1. Taxonomy (NCBI): domain Eukaryota; kingdom Metazoa; phylum Chordata; order Testudines; family Podocnemididae; genus Podocnemis; species Podocnemis expansa. The sequence continues at coordinate 6,394,975 of ML682025.1, forward strand.
TTGTGGTGGTGCTGCTGAGGAGTAAGTCCTCACCAGTAGCTATGGGGGGGAGGGACACCGGCTTGTTATTGACTCAGGAGGCTGGAGGGTGTGGGAGAGGGCCCATCTGGAGAAGGCTAAAATATTTCAATTCCCCCCTAGGGTCATGGGCAGTACCCAAAACAGCCAAGGTCTCTTCTGGGAAGAGAGTGTCGCTTCCAAAAGGCAGGTTGAGGGGCCCCTGCTGTGAGGTCAGGGGCACTCTGGCCTCCCGTAGCCAGGCTCCATGGCACAGAGTTACGGATCAGGCCATTGTGGAGCAGCTGTGTTGACAGCGTCCCAGGCTGAAAGGAGGAGATCCTGGGAGGCTACTTTGCCTTCTTACAAGAAGGTGTTGTATTCCTCCCTTGTGTCTGGTGGGAGTAAATGTCTAAACTTTTGCATTGAGTCCCACATGTCTAGGGTGTATCTGCTAGTCAGGGCCTGATTGTTTCCAACCCTGAACTGAAAGGCCAAGGAGGAATACACTTTACGTCCCAACAGCTCGAGCTGTCTGGCATCCCTCAATGTCAGGATGGGATAAGATGAGGCTTGTCCTGGCCCTAAGGTCGCCTCCACCACCGCCTGGGGTGGGACTGGGTGGTGGGTGAGTGAAGGAACTCTAGTCGTGGGACCCTATACTTGAGTCCTGCCGTGTCCAAAGCTGGTGAGATGGAACTGGGGTTTTTCCAATGGGAGGCGGCTAAGTCCCAGACGCTGGGATGGAGGGGAACCAAAACCGGTTCCGCTGACAAAACACAGGCCCAAACAAGGTGTCAGCGGGTGTCTCAGAGGACTGAACCTCTATGCCCATGTGGGCTGAGACACGGCACAGGAGGTCGAAGTGTGCTGATAAGTCACCTGTCTAGGAGCATAGCACCAGGTTCAGTGCTCCCCCAGGTGCTGAGTCAGCCGGTGTCGGCAAAGATTAAGGGACCTCTTGAGGGGACCATTCTGGGGGTGTTATTCAAACAGCAATGGCATCCAGAGATGGCACCGAGGCCGTTTATAACCTCTTGAAGCCCATTCCACTGGACTGGAGCAGGGGGAGACCTCTCAGGACTCCAGAGCTAGCACTGGAGACAGGAATGTAATATGATGCCACAGGGATGCCTCTATGGTACCAGGGCTCCCAGTGGGCTCAGGTGTTTGGTGGACCAGTGCCGGTGATGGGGAAGGTGAATGGCACCATATACGTGGCGCCCAAGTCTTCAAGAGGAAGGCTGGCTTTCCTCTTCTAGGTGGTGCCAGAGAAGGGGGTGTGGGCAACAGGAGGAGCACCCTCCCTGCTTCCACTGCCTCCGGGGTTGATGGGATCAGCATCAAGGCTGACTGGTCCCAGGGAGAACCCCATGGTGAAGATGTGTGGCTATGTCAGTATCACGGTACCAAGGACGGTACCAAACTGGTCCTGCACCGCCTTTCGGCACAGTGCTGGGCGGCAGGCTCCAGCGCCGAACTGGCATTCAGGGCCACAGGAGACCCTGAGGCAATGTTCCCTCTAAGGTTTGACGGCTTGTGTGCAAAATTTTGAACCCGTGTGCAAAACTCTTTCTGAATAAAATTTTTGTGCAACTCCACGTGATGGAAATTATTGAAAAATATAGAACAATGAAAAATTAATGTTATTTAAATTGTTTTTATTAATCATTTGAATTTATTCTATACTTATGTGAAATTTTGTCTCATCAGTTCTTCAGTCCTGTTTGTCTGCCTTTGTCAGTTTTCCAAAATGAATAAGCACATAAAAAAGTTAAAGTGAAAGCAATTAACTTGCCTCTCATTTTTCATTTTGCACAGCAGCCCATTTTACAATTTTAAAAAATGGTCCTAAATTGTTCCTAGCCAGTTCAAATGTGACCCTTTATTTGTTTTACTTACTTGGTCACTATTAGTAATCTTGATAACAGTATACTTTATTTTCCTTCATTTTATTAGTGTTTGATATATATATATATATATATATATATATATATATATCTCCCCCCCCCCCAATTTAACCCTTCCCTAAGGAGCAACAGGCTAAAAGGTAAAAAACCCAACCCAGGGCTTGACCCTGTGATCACAAATCTGTTGTTCTACCAACTGAGCTACAGGCATTCTATATATAAAAACTTCTGGGCATAAAGGATAACTGTGTACTCCACTGCCCCTTGATCCCCCCCCCCCCCAACTGCTCTTTATTCCATGTGTGCATCTGTGCAGCAAACTCTTAACATCTGGACAATCACCTATTTTTGGAATGCTTGAGGGAGGAAGGACATGAAGGTAAGAAGGAGCCCTTGGATAGCTAGCAACTCCCTCCCCCCCACCCCCAGCCAATCCTCAGTGGGGCTTCAGGCCTGCCCCCTGCCCATCTCCAGCTGCTCTCCCAGCCTGCCCCCTCCGCCAGTTGATCCTTGGCCATGGTTAAGGCCTGTGTCCCGTCCCCCCCCCTTTCCAATCCTCAACCACTTTGCCAGACTAGGGTTACCAGATACCAAAACATGGAAAGGAGGACAGGGAAGTACAAAAAGAAGGATGTTGGAGGACACATACACATCTGGGGCTCCGCCTGTGCCCCCTTCAGCCACCCAGCCAATGCCCCCCCCAAATGCTTGCCCCATTGATCACCCAACTCCAGGGAAATCTGTCTAGCCCCTAGTTACAGCGTGAGATTAATTGCAAGAACAGAGGCTCAAGAATATCAAAGTATTTTTCCTCTTCACATTAAAGTAACCGTAAAGCCAACCACTTTAAGGAGTCACAAAACTAAGTATTTAATGCTTATATCAAGGTGCAAGAATCATACTGCAGAACTCCTATCCAGACTGATGTTTTTACATTGTTAGTTGCAAACGGAAGCACACCTCCAATAAATTTAATGTAGTACTTATGGACAAGATTAAAATCAGTTTTAACACAGTAAGTTCCTCCACAGAATTCACTCATTGTTTGACACACAGAGGGATGGGCCCTTGACTACATGAAGTCTAACAGAATTTGAGGTGTTGGCTTCTAAAGGAAAAGTAATCTCTGTCAGCAGTATTCTCCCCATGACTTGAAGTTAGGGGTGTGGTGCAGGGGGGATGTCTGGGAGGGTATAGGAGGTGCTCAGTCATTTGCTCTAACACTGTTTCTAGCCGCCAACTGGGGGGGCACAGGCGGAGTGTACAGAAATCCCTGTCTAGCCTCAGTTTTGAGCCTCACTGTGTAGTATTTAAAAAAAAATCACAGACATGCTCTTTAGATTATATACACACAGGAAAGGAAAAATCAGAAAAAATAAGAGCTGCCGGTTTTTATGTGCAGATCTGCCTGAAACATAACCTTTTACCTAAAATGCAAATTTCTGGAAACATCATATCCTACTATGTCTGCCATAAACCACAGATGTACATATATCTATTTTATGACAGTTAATGTTTTGTTTGCTTTTATGTGAAATACACATCAAATGGGGGGTGGGAGGGCAGAGTAGATGTTTGTGACTATCAAATGCTCCACCCAAGAGGACAGCACCTATTCTTGAATGCAATGATCAGTTTTTTCCTAAATATACCAAAATAAAAATAAGCATAGAGTATATAGGCAAAAGCAAGCTGCTTGTTTTCTATGATTTGATAAACTAACAAATGGACAAATATTGCAATCCTTACTCCATCAAATTTCCCACTGACTTCATTTAAACTATAGGATCAGGCCCAGCCCAGCAGCTACTTTAGAATAGCTAATACTTGCACATCTGTGTATCTTACTAAAATTTAAGGACACATCTATAGTGGACTAATCTCTTCTTGGAAGGGAGAAACAAACTGAAAAAAATCACACTGGGAAAAGGAAAATCTTACAGATTCAAACCTCCTCACAATCAAAAGTGAACTTTTTTGGACCTCTGAACAAAAGATTTGTTGTCAAAAGCCAAGATTCATTAGCAGGAATAAAGATCTGGCTTAGCCCAGCCATTAGGGAAACAACTGTCCCCAGAAACTTTAAGCCAAGCAGGGCAGCAAAGCAGAAAGCAAAGAAGCAGTCACAGGTTTCTCTTTGCGCACTTCAGAGACCCCATCAAGGTGAAGAAAAGCCCCAACCCCTCCAAAAAATAAGATTAAACCTCCCCCAAAATCAGGTGCAGGGAAAGGGGAGAGGACCTGAGCTGGAGGCTGGAAAGAAGCCCGGGGTGAGGAGCCGAAGCAACAGAACAAAGCGAAACCACGTGTAGCACTGCAGCTGCAATGCCTGGAGCAGGGAGCAGGGCAGGACAAAGAGGAGGAGTCTTAAAGTGACACAGACTCCTGGTTTTCTCTGGTAACCCTGAGCCTGACCAGCCCCCAGCCGATCTTCAGGGGCTCTGCTGGCCCCCCAGCTGCTCTGCTGGCCTGGCCCCGCTCCCCCCTTTGACAGCCTGGGGCCACCCGGCCCCTCCTCCTCCAGCTGCTCAGCTGATCCGCTCCCAGGCCGGCCCCGCCCCCACTCCCCTGGCTGAGCCTCAGCTGCCCTGCCGGCATCTCCCTCCTGTGCGCGGGGACTGGAAACCACTGCGCGGGGAGGGGCGTCTAACCTGCGCGGCCGCGCTGCCGCGCACCTTAGAGGGAACAGTGCCCTGAGGCCTCCTGGGAAGAGTGCAGAGCCTGCTTGGAGGCCAGGGTGTGACGCCTTTGCTCCCTGTCCTTCATTGTTCTTGGCTTAAAGGACAGGCAGACAGAGCACTTGGTGAGCTCATGGCTTTCGCCCAGGCACCAGAGACACTTCTCATGGGGATCATCCGCAGGAAGGCCTTGCCGCACTCAGCGCAGGGTTTAAACCCCGGCATGGCAGACAACGATGGAGTGTGGTGTTTCGGCCCAGAAAAGGAGACCTTCTTCAGAGGGACTATGTCCACAAATAGATTCTCCCAGTCAGGTGAGAGCCTCATACGGTAAATGATGGACAGGCTGCTTGCGAAGCATGGCGTGGGCAGTTCTACATCCAATGCAAAGGCAGAAGAAATGAAACAAGGAGTCGTGTGGCACTTTAAAACTAACAGATTTATTTTTTGCATGAGCTTTTGTGGGAGAAAATCCCACTTCGTCAGATGCTTCGAAGATCGAAGCATCTGACGAAGTGGGATTTTCTCCCACAAAAGCACATGCGAAAAATAAATCTGTTAGTCTTAACGTGCCACATGACTCCTTGTTTTTTTTGCTGGACTATATTAACACAGCTATCCCTTTGGAAATTGACAAGAAGAAATGAAACTGGTGAGGGGGCCAGGTGGCGGCCACATATATAGCCACGGGGTGGCGCGGGGGCGGTGGCTGCCTGCCCTCTTTTGACAGGCTAGGGCAAAAAGTTCCGACCAATCTGGTGCTTTGGCATGGAGACACCTATTTCTGAATATGTCCAAGCGCGCTCGAAGAAGAATGCTTCTTCCCACAACCTGGAAATAAGTCTCACCTTTCCTTTGATGTTACCCAAGAGAGAGAATCTGTTATTGTCTGTATTGGAAAGGCATGTGTGTGTGCAAGAACAGTGTGTGAGATTGTATTAATTAATATACAATGGATACAACCCATAGTACATTATATTAATCACTGTTTCTGTAAAGTAATCATCATTGTTACTTGTGATACTAAGTTTCTCCTTTGAGCACTGCTCACATCATTCAGTTTCCGGTGGTGTACATGCCGCAGTGCATGATAGCTCGGAAAGTCTTCAGCCTTAGCCTGTCAGGTCAGGGCACAATGCCGATGCCCCCTCTGTGCCGCGACCGTGGCTATATAGGTGACTATGACCCTGACCCTCCCAGTTCCTTTTTCGGCCATCAGCATCGGTTTCGGATCAGCCAACAAATTTGCAAACACAAGTGCCTGTCTTTCATGCAAATGTTAAGATGCCTGGTTTCAAGCCGTGCTTGGGATGCTACAAGGCTTTCCCACTGGACGACCCTCATGAAAAGTGCCTCGCTTGCCTGGGTGAGTCCCACATCACAGCAGACTGCCCTATTTGCCAGTCTTTCAAGTGGAGGACCTGCTTGGACAGGGAGTGCTGTCTCCTCTCAATCATGGGGAACGGCTCGGCCACCCCTGAAGCCTCCCAAGCTATGAGCTCTCTGCCGGCTCCCAGACCGTCTCGGGCACTGGAACCCCAGCACTGTTCCTCAGTACCGGGTTCAAAGCCTTGACCCTCACTGGTAACATCTGAGCATCAGTCCCTTCGATTACCGGGTGGCTCTGCCGCTGTATCGAGGGTGATACCAGCGCTGGCACCCTCTGCTCCAATGGCACACTCTTGGTCTTGCGACCCGGCTCCAGTTCAGAAGAAGAAGAAAAAGCTGAAGTCAACACCAACCTTGTCTGTGCTGGCCCGCTTGGCGCAGGATTCGGTACTTCTTCCTCTTAATGCAGTACTGTCCGCCGGCCCAGTACCACAGCCTTGCCAAGCACCGACTACCAGCCCGGCACCACTCTCCAGCCCAGCACCACTAACTGGCCTGGCACCAGTACTGCATTTCGGTACCAAGGAACTTTCGGTGCCTCTTCCTCCTGCCGCTCTTCTAAGGAGCTGTCGGTACTAGGACCTCAATGTTCGGGGAGCCAGGCCTCTAGATCCACCTCTGAGGACTGTTTCTCCCTGGCACCAGACGTGCATCCCCAAAAGAGGTCCTGCAAGCACTCCCCGCCACCAAGCCCCGAGATGCCCAAGAGGTCGCAGGCATGGGGGGAAATATCCACCTCTCCTGCCTCAGGCATTGCAGCATCCTTGCCTCATACCAGGGACCACCCACCCCTCGGCCCAGTGGAAACGGGACCATCCCTCAATGAGTGGTTCCTCGACTGCCTAAGCATGATAACAGATGATGCTTCATCCCACTATGCTCAGTCCCCTCCTCAATCTCCAGCACCCTCAGATGTCTTGGAGGATTAACACAACCAGGGGCCTTGCTGGCACTGGGCATGCTGGGGCATGTGCCTCAAACCCCAGCGCCAGTGCCACAGATCTCTGGCCCAATTGGGCCAGAGATCCAGGGCCCAGCCACCAGTGGCCATGGTGGCCTTGTCCCTGGCCAGGGATGCGGAGCCTGGCCACCCACAGCGGCGCAGCAGCGCCTGTCCCTGTCCCCTGCCAGTGGTGGGGCCTCTAGGCTGGGGGCAGGGTCTGCGGGCTGGGGGGTGGGGCCTGGGCCCATGCCCCAGGCCCCTCCCCCAGCCAGCGATGTCCCTGAGCACAACCCAGACTCTACACAATGCAGTAGATCCCGGGATCACTCTTCATGCTCACTGGATGAGTCTTTGGTGGATGTGTCAGCTGACCATGACGGGGTCCCTTGCATTGAACAGGACCTCCTGCGCCATATGGCAGCCAGCCTCAAATTGAAAGTAGGAGTGGTCCAAGAGGAAGAGAACTCCCTCTTCAACGTGTGCCGTGAAGCCCCTTCAGCGAAGGTCTCTATTCTTCATTCGCGGGTATACCGCATCGTCTGGGAATGCTGGCAAACTCCGTCCTCAATCCCGCTGGTGTCCAAGATTGCCGACAAAAAGTACCGCGTTTCCCCGGATGCGTTCTACTTCCTTTTTCACCATCCCTCATGGTTGATGCCTTAAGCCAGAGGGAGAGACAGGGCCAACCGAGTTCAACGCCTAGGAACAAGGAGGCAAAAAAAGCTCAAACCTCCTGGGTAGGAAGGTATACTCCTTGGCTGCCCTCTAGTTGCATATCTCCAACCATTTAGCCCTAATGACATGATACATCTTCAACCTCTGGGATGCCATGAAGCTTCCTCACAATTATCCCCGAGGGGTGCCTCAGGGGCTATGATGCAATGCTCGAGGAAGGGCAGAGAGCATCCAGGGATGCCCTGGCAGCGACCTGGGATGCAGTGGATTCAGCTGTCTGCACCATGGCCTTGGCAGTGGTCATGAGATGCTCGGCCTGGCTCCAAGGCTCAGGCCTTCCCACTCAGGTGCAGCTAATCATTCAGGACCTGCCATTCGAGGGCCCTGACCTCTTTGCCCCATCAACAGACACGAAGCTTCATGGCATGAAGGACTTGAGGGCCAGACTGCGGTCTCTGGGGATATATACCCCACAGTCCAACAGGCACTTGCTGAGGCCTCATCAGTAGCTTCAGCAGCAACTGCAGCAGTTGAAGCAGCAGATTCAGCTACAGAGCCAGTTCCTGAGATCCCTCCAGTTTCCCCAGCGCCAACTGGGGTATCTGGAAAAGGACAAGGGTCGATCAGCTAAAGGGGGAAAACTTAATGACCTGCACTCCAGCAGGTGTGAGCAAGGGTCCAACTGATCATCAGGCCACAAACAGTATTTTTGACGGTCACCATGAGAGCAGCATGTCCAGATCCCCGCTTTCCCCCTACCGCCTACACCACTTCGCCCACCAGCAGGCCTATGTTAAATCTGACTGGTAAGTCCTGGAGACTGCAGTGCGAGGATACAACATTCAATTCCACTCAACCCCTCGGGACAGAAAACAGAGAATGGTCACACAGGCTCTAGGTTGAAAGCCAAAAACTCCTCTCCCTCAGGGCCATAGAGAAGGTCCCCAGGCAGGCCAAGGGGTTTTATTCCCATTATTTGCTGGTTCCCAAACCCAACGAGGACCTTCGGCCCATCTTAGACCTCAGAGTGCTACACAAGCATCTAAAGAAAATAAAGTTCTGCATGGTTTCCCTGCCTCAGATCATCCTGTCTCTCTCCCCAGGTGACTAGTTCGCAGCCCTCAACCAATCACTCGATAAATGATTTGCTAAAGACTGTTGTCAGAGATATGGCTGGGACATCAAGACTTCAAAGAGAAACAGCTGAACTCAAATTAATATGCAAACTGAATTCTGTGAAAGCAGCACTTAATCAAGACTATGGGTTCTTTTCCCACTACAAAAGGTAATTTGACTTCAGGCTTCCCATGGTTTGAACCTAAGAAATGCTCTGATTTGCTGTTACTGTATGACCTGATCCTATGTTTTACACCCCCTTGCATTTATTTTCATTCCATTCTGTAAGTTCACCCATCTTTGAAGTATCTGAGGAAGTGGGATTTTCTCCCACGGAAGCTCATGCAAAAAATAAATCTGTTAGTCTTGAAGTGCCACACAACTCCTTGTTTTTTTACTTTCACATAGCCATCCAACTCCGCCACAGATGCTACCTGAGATTCGTGGTGGGGCAGAACCAGTATCAGTTCACCGCTTTCCCCTTCGGGCTCTTGCTGGCCCCCAGGGTGTTCACAAACTGCGTGGCGCCAGTCACGGCATTCTTATGCAGGAAGGGCATAAGAATATACCCCTACCAAGACTACTGGCTCATAGTCAGGAAGTCAAACCACCAGATACAGCTCCACATCAGGAAGGTAGTGGAGCTCTGCTGATCTTTGGGCCTTTGCATAAGCAAGGAAAAGTCAATGCCCTGCCCTTCCCAGGACATAGAATTCATAGGGGAGAGACTAAATGCTCGACACGGGACGGCGTCCCTGCCCCTCTCAAGATTTCAGTCCATTTGCATCATCATTGCAGAACTGCAGGCACCTCGGGTGACCACAGCCTGACATTGCATGCAACTCCTCAGCCACATGTCTGCTGCCATCTCTGGACAGCATGCCTGAGGATGATGCCCTTCCAGCTCTGGTTCTCCACAGTGTTCCACCTGTGGGGGGACCCTTTAGACAAGGTACTGTCAGTTCCCCAGGATGTCCTAGAATCACTCCAGATTTGGAGGGGCCCCTACTTTGTGATGGGGGGCATTCCATTCAGGGAACTCAGACCCTCAGTGACCCTAAAAACGAATGCTTTGGACTTGCGGTGGGGGGCTCATATTTCCGGGGGCCTGTCCTCTCAGGGACTTTGGCCCCCCTGAGGACAGCCTGCTCCACATAAACGTGAAGGAGCTACAGGCCATCAGACTAGCCTGCACGACCTTCCTCGACAAGATTTGGGGCAGAACACTTCAGGCCCTTCCAGGCAACATGACGGCCATGTTCTACACAAACCAGCAAGCAGGGGGGGGGGGGGCGCTCCTCAGCTCTGTGCGAGGAAGCATGCAAACTCTGGCAATTTGCCATAGATCACCATTTCACACAGACAGTTGCCCACCTGCCTGGGGTGGACAACAGTCTAGTGGACTCACTCAGCAGGAGGCCACTAGCGAATCATGAGTGGTCCCTTCACAACAAGGTATTCTCCCTTCTGATAGACAGATGGGAACCTCCCCAGATAGACTTATTTGCAACATGACAGAACCGCAAGTGTCCCCAGTTTTGCGCCCTCTGGGATCGGGAGGTGGGTTCGCTCGGTGATCCCTTCCTCATCAGTTGGTCAGGGGTCCTCATGTATGCCTTCCCACAATGTTCCCTCTAAGCTGCACTGGTGCGCTGCAGCGCAGCCCGCCACAGCCGCCAGTGCAGGGAAGGCAGCCAGCAGCGCACTGCCGGCAGCCAAAGGCCCTCCATAGAGCTCCTGTGGAGCAGGGAGTTTTAAAAACTCCCGCCCAGAAAAGCTCTAACGGAGCATGCCCAGAAAATCTGGGCATCCTCCGTAGAGCTTCTCTGCCCCAGGAGCTGTGGCTGGGCCATCTGGCTCCAGCCACGAGGTAAATTTGTGGGAGCGGCGGGGAACGGGCCCATGGGGGGGGGGGCGGCCAGGAGTGGGAGGGCCACCGGGAGCAGGCCCACGGGGGGGCGGCTGAGAGTGGGAGGGCTGCTGGGAATGGGGGTGGGGGAGCCGCCGGGAGTTGGCCTGTGGGGGTTGGGGGGCTGCCGGGCGGCTGGGAGCGGGCCCGTGGGGGCTGCTGGGAGTGGGGGGGCAGCCGGGAGCAGGCCTGTGGGGGCGTGGGAGCCACCGGGAGTGGGCCTGTGGGCAATGTTCCCTCTAAGGGGAGAGGGCAGCTGAGCAACTCCGGTTGCTCGCTGCACTCCTCCCCCCCCCCCGCGGGCCCCGCTGCGCAGCCCCTCCCCCCGCTCCTGACAGCCCCCCCACTGCTCCCACTCAGCCCTCCCGCTCCTGCTCGGCCCCCCCTCCTGACAGCCCCCCTCCTGCTCGCCTCCCCACTGCTCCTGACAGCCCCCCCTCCCGCTCGCCCCCCAGACAGCCCCCCGCTCGCCCCCCCCCACTCCCGCTCGGCCCCCCCCAACTTACCTTGGGGCTGGACTGGAGCCAGAGGGCCCAGCCATAGCTCCCGGGCCAGAGGAGCTCTACAGAGCATGCCCAGATTTTCTGGGCATGCTCCGTTGGAGCTTCTCTGGGCGGGAGTTTTCAAAACTCCCAGCCCCAGAGGAGTTCTGTGGAGGCTGCCGGCAGTGTGCTGCCGGCAGCTTTCACTGCGCTGGCGGCTGTGGTGGGCTGTGCTGCAGCGCGCCAGCGCAGCTTAGAGGGAACATTGCCTGTGGGGGGGGGGG
>ML682025.1:6406457-6429907 GCA_007922195.1 Podocnemis expansa
AGCCCGTGGGGGGAGGGGCCAGCGCAGCGAGCAACATGAGTTGCTCAGCTGCCAGCGCCTCTTAGAGGGAACATTGCCTTCCCACCAATTCCCTTGATACAGAGGGTGCTGTTGAAGGTCCTTGGAGACGGAGCACACATCATGCTGATAGCTCTGGACTGCCTCAGGCAGCACTAGTTCCCGCTCCTACAGGACACGTCCATAAAGACCCTGATCTGCTTCCTGCTGTGGGTGGACCTCCTGACACAGGACTCTGAGTGCCTTCGGCATCCAAATCCAGGGCTCCTACACCTGACAGCCTGGATGATCTCTGGGTCAGCGAACAGGAAAGGCGCTGCTCAGACAGGGTTAAGAAGGTCCTGGTTGGTAGCAGGAGACCCTCCACCAAGTCCACGTACATGGCCAAATGGAAATGCTTCTCCACCTGGGGCCGTGACAAAGGCGTAGACCCTATCTCAGCACCAATACATGCAGTTCTGGACTACCTGCTAGACCTTAGAGAGAAAGGCCTTTCTCTGTCCTCTCAGCAGTGATTTCTGCCTTCTATGAGAGAGTGGATGGTGCCCCAGTCATCTCTCACCCTGCATCTACCAGGTTCCTGAAGAGAGTGGAGAAGCTTTTTCCCCAACCTCATGAGCCCATCCCCCAGTGGGATTTGAACATCATACTCCTGACAGAGCCACCCTATGTCTCCGTCCCTGGACGGGGATACAGAGCCTGGCCACCCACAGCGGCGCAGTGGCACCTGGCCCTCTCCCCTGCCAGTGGTGGGGCCTCTAGGCTGGGGGCAGGGCCTGCGGGCTGGGGGCGTGGCCTGGGCCCATGCCCCACGTCTCTCCCCCAGCCAGCGATGTCCCTGAGTACAACCCTGACTCTACACAATGCAGTAGATCCCAGGATCACTCTTCATGCTCACCGGATGAGTCTTTGGTGGACATGTTAGCTGACCATGACGGGGACCCCTGCATCGAACAGGACCTCCTGCGTTCCCGGTGGCAGAGTCCAAGCTCCCCCTGGTTTCGGATATGACGAGCATGAAGTATCAGGTATCCAAATTGGACTATCCCTCGCTTGCTGGCCACCCAGTCCCCCCCAGGGACATGGTCCAGATGGCAATTGGGGCCGGAGAATCCCTCAGGAACCCCCTCCCTCCCTCCAGGGAGACCAGGGAACTGGATTTGTTAGGCCACAAGGTGTATTCCTCATTGGCCTTCAACCAGGCTATAACCAGTAGGTACTTGCTGGATGTCTGGGAGTCCCTAGGGAGATTTAGAAATATGCTTCCACCCGAGGCCAGGGATGGGTATTGTTACATGTTAGCTCTGTGTTCTTGAGGAATCAGAGCATAGTATCTAGCCTGTGCCTCCCCCCCACACATCCCCCAACCTCTGCTTGAACTGAAAACCAAAAACAGTAGGAAATGGGAGACATCCTTTTCCTAATCTACCCATATCCAAAAGCCATCAGCACAATGGAGCTTCATTTGCATTGACTATGGAGAACCAGACTCCAAAGCAGGAGCCGCACTGAACTCAAGAGCCGTACTGAACTCTGGGATTGAAGAAGCAGGGAAGCATTGCCTGATGGGGAATCTCACACCAACACGAACAAACTCAGCAATTATCAGACCATTCTAGTCACAGACATGATAATTGATACCCAAAATACTGAGTCTGCTTGACTGTATTGTGAGCTTCTCTGAACCATTACACCCAGCCAGGAATGTGTATTGGCCATGTAAACAAGTCCTTATAGAAAACCTTTACCCACATCCAACAGAACAGTAGTGTAGTGTGTGTCCTGTGCAAGTCCTGATTGGATCCTTTCTGAATCCTGTGTGAGTCTGGATTGAGTCCTGAGTCCTGATGCTTGGATCTAAAGCTGTATCATTTCCACTGGGATTTGGCTTTGCTTCCTTGCTGATTGCTGTGGGAGCTTTGTTTCCATCCAGCCTCTGACCCTGATCTGCACAACCTGGAAACCTTTCTGCTACACAGAGTGGTGAGACCCCTCCCCCCCCAACCTCTCTGTCTCTCTCGCTCTCTCTTCCCCCCCCCAACCTCTCTCCCTTTGTGTTAATTATGACTCTCTCTCTCTCTCTCTCTAGGCCTGATACAGTAGAATCTAGGTACTATTGTAGCTGGGTGTTCTTCTTTCCTTGTATGTTTATCAATGCTGTACCTGGGTATTTTGGGGTATTCTTCTCTCCTTTGTAATTATTATTAGTAGTACAAGTTTTAGATACCTAGCAATAAAATGACCTTTGTTATTAAGCCAGTTTCCAGACTCTTTTAAGACATCATTCCCTCTCCTTTGTGGTCTTGGTTTCTTTATATCACTTTGCAGCAACGCTTCTATTACCTAGCCAAAGATCCCTGTAATGTCCACAACCCTGTAAGGTTTGCTCATTGATAGGGATAGTAGCCTGATTGACTCCAGGGGCATATAAGGGTGACAGCTGACAAGTGCTGTTTTGACCCAGCCTGATTGAGTCCAGGGGCATATAAGGGTGACAGCTGACAAGTGCTGTTTTGACCCAGCCTGATTGAGTCCAGGGGCGTATAAGGGTAGCAGCTGAGAAGTGCTGTGTGACCCAGCCTGCTCAAGATCCATAATCAAGCCTAGTTTGGTGCGGTACAGGGGCACATAAGGGTAGCAGCAGAGAAGTGCTGTGTGACCCAGCCTACTGAGTTCAGGGACACATAAGGGGTCAGCTGAGAGTGCTGATAGACCCGGTCCGCTCAGACGCACCTCTATAGAAACACAAGTGACACAAGCAGCACACTAATAGAAGTACCATCTTCCCCATAGAGAAAGCAACCCTAATAAATGAGCATACCCCGAGTTGGTGGGCAAAGTTGGTAACAGTATGATGTCTTCTTAGAGGAAGGCAACATAGTCTCCCAAGACCTTCTTTCAGCCCGTGATGCAGTGGACACTGCAGCTTGTACCATGGCCTCGGCGATTACCCTCCACAGGGTAGCATGGCTCAGGGAGGCTAGAGCGCCCCCTAACGCTCAGCAGGCGGTCCTTGACCTACCCTTTGAGGGGAACATCCTGTTTCCCCCGGAAACCCTCTCCGTGGCGGGTACGGACTCGGATCCTCACGGAGAGGCCAAGTATTTTGGCCTTAGCCCTCCCGGACCCACCCCCCCGACTTAGCTTCCCAATTCCAGGGGTGGGACAACCCCCTCTTTTCCTTTCGGCTTCAGTCACGGTGGAAAGAGGGCCTTCGGTCACCCCTCCCCAAGGAGAGGCCCCTCTGACCACCACTACCGTCTTTACGTTTGGGGTGCATGGGGCCCCTGAGGTGTCACTGTCACAGATGGACAACCCCCACCCCCCTCCATAGGGAAGATAGGTCCCATGGGAACCACCCCAATCCTTCCCCGTTCTCTCCCTCCCTCAATTGCAGGACCAATGATTCGATCGGGATGCTGGGGGATGACAATATAATGATGCCCACCTATGGTGCTGGCATCCCAATGCCATAGCTACCACCTCCCCCCTCCTCCACCCTGCACTCCTTAAACACTGACTTTCCTGAGGACAGAAACTGCCCCTCTCCTATTCCTAACAGCCCCCGTTCCCGAATACTCCCCACTGCACGCCCCATCCTAATCCCTCGTCGAGGGATGGAGACGCATCTTGTTGTAGCCCAGCTACAGCAGGGCTCTGAGATGCGCACATCCGAAGCCTACTCACAACAGGACTGTGCCTGTGCCCATGACGCCTGTCCCAGGTAGACCTCCTCATTCCGGGTTAGGTGAAGGGGAGGGGATGTCACAGGTCACACCACCATCTTCTGCTCTGTGACCCACCCCTCCCTCCTCCCTTTCGACAACACTCTCCTCTGCACACTAAGGGACACATCTCTGTAGTAATTCAGCTACCTGGATAGCTACTTCATTGGGAAGGGACCTCTACAGTGGGTTTTACCCCTGCACAGGCCCTAGGTACGCCCCCCCCCACCCTCGTACAGTTCCTCGTTTCTGCCCTATGGTCATCTAGTGGGAACCAGGGGCCCAACTCAGGAACTCTCATCTTGGTCTACCCCCTCCGAGGTAGCTCTCACTTCCCCAACCGCACCGAAGTACGGCCAGGGGCACCCTTTTTAAACCGTGAAGGGGAAATACCTTGCTGTGTATCATAGATTAGGAAACTGTGAAAGGTCCATCCCTTCGAGTGCCCGCCCACATGTGGCTCCCGCCTCGGTATCCACTGTCTCCTGGACAGTTGTCTACGACAGACAGAAGGTTCCCTGCTTCCAGGCCACTTGTGTAATTCCTTAACTTATGGTCTTATCCCCCTTCCGCCCTGCCACCCTGTGGGACCATCCCACTACGCCGTGCGTAGCCCCTTGGTGGTACAGTGTTTTTCCCCATGCACGTTGGTGGTGCCTGGCAGTTCTGCGGTTCCTCTTTTTCCCTTCTTAAGGACCAGTTTACACCCTCTGCTGTTACAATGGCATGACACACAGAAAACCCAGTCTGTACAACATGTAACAGTTTGGGGCTGTACCCCTTTATTCGCCCTTTGCCCCCCCCCGGGAGAAAACTTCATTGCGTTCTCTGACCCCAGGGTGTCCTTCAGATGCGGCAGCTACCCCCTGGTTACGACCCCTTTCTCTAGCTTAAGAAGGACCCTTCCTTGGCAGCAGAGTTCTTCACTATCCATGTACTGAAGAGTTTTCTGCCCTGGCAGCCCAGGCATGGCAAAGTGGTAGCGTTGTCCCTCAGGGAAGCACCTTAGGTACTGAGTCCGTGGTCTTTCACAGCCCAATTTCTTGGTCGCCGAGAGGCTGTCTAGATGGTAGTAAGAGTTCTCTGCCATCCTTTTTTCTTCCCCCTCACGCTTAGTGAGAGCTTTGAGGGGCAAAAATCCCACAAGCTTAGACCAACGGGGCCCCTACCTTACATTCTAGCTCCCCACGGCCCCTAGTAGGCCATTTTCACCAACATTGCCTCAGGCCACCATGTGGTCAGCACCTTTCTGGGGCCTCTCTCCTGTGAGAGCCCGGTCATGGTACCAGCTTAGCCAAATGTGTGCTCCTGTGCTACCAGGTCGTGAATTAGCATGCTGTAGGTCCGTCCTGCTTGGCTCGACTCTATACATCATGGCTAGTGTCCCATGGTCTTCTCAGTCGCCCTCGAGACCACCTCACAACCTTGTATCCTTTCCTCTCCTTAGCCAGATGGTTTGCTTGGCCACATCTTAGATGAGAGACATTGCCATTCCCTTACTTCTCCTTGCGTACTCAGTAGTCACCAGATCAGTCCACGACTACGTGACTCCTGCAAAAGCCTTCGGCTCCTGCAAAAGCTCTATGTCTGCCCTGTCTTCGTTCTTGTGCGAGACGCAGCCATATGGCTAGTCTCATCGGCCAGTTTTCAGTGTTCTCCTTCGAGGCCACGTGACATGGCCTAGGCCAGCCATTGTAGTCTATCGATTACATTCCACATTTTTCCTCCTAGGTGGGGCAGGCATGTAACCTGTCTTCTTAGGTTACACCCTTTTCTCCAGCTCCAGTGACTTCGCCAACCTGCGTATGCGCTCTGCCTTGGCGGGTTCAGTTTTGCCCTGTTCTGGTTGACCCTCAGCCCTTGCTTCCTTTGGGCCGCCAAGGCCCGTTCACCTCTTGTCTTCGGTGAACTTCTTGCTGTGGGGCTTCCACCTTACAGGGCCTGTTGCTGTGCTGTAGGCAGAAGTACCAACTCCACCCACTGTCCTTTCAGCATGGCTAGCGGTCACCTATTACTGAATGCATCCGAGCAGCATCCGAGCAGCGCTCAAAGAAGAATGGTGGGTTACTCTCCAGTAACCATCCTTCTTCGAGATGGGCTGCTCGGACCTATTCAGGTCCCTCCCCTCCGTTCCTGCTTCTGGAGTTGGTGACTCTGAGGAACTGAGGAGGGGGCAGGGAGACAGCTGTACATATAGCCATGGGTGGTGAGAGGAGCGGTGGCCACCTCCCCTCTTCTGACAGACTAGGACAAGCTTTTTCGGACCAATCCGGTGCTCCGGCACAGAGACACCTATTACTGAATGGATCCGAGCAGCCCATCTTGAAGAAGGACAGTTACTGGAGAGTAACCCACCGTTTTCTTATGTATATAATGATCCAATCCTCTTTTGAAATTCACTAAGTTTTTTGACTCACTAATATCTTAGGTCAATGAGTTCCAAGGATTATCTACATGTGTAAATAATATGCATTTTAAAACTAATTTTGTTTTAACTCCTAGTCCCCTTATCTCATATTGCAGGCAAAGGTGACTAGAAGCAATCAACTACCATTTTTTATACCATGCCTCATTACCTCATATTCCTCTCTACAGTCATTTATTTACGAAATTCCCTATCGAGGGGGAAATCCAACCCTCTGTGCTTGAACCTAAGAACAAAGTTAAATACAAAGATGTAATGAGTGGAGTTATAAAAAAAATGTTCCTTGTTAGCCTAATACTGCGGTCTTGCATGAGAGTTTTACAATTCCAATGGTAGCAGTTCAGCCAATTCTAAGCATTTTTGACAATCTGAGCCAAAAGATACATCAAATGATAATGCAAGCCACAGATGAGTATAGCAAGAAATCATGCTGTCAGTGAATGCCCTGTGCCATGCCAAGCTACAATATGTCAAGTTTAATTCTTGTGAGGACAACGGTGTGTTTCACTGCAATGTAACCTAGCAATTTACACACACAGTGCACCAGCTGGTACTGTAAAAAACAGAAAGCAGTATTTCTGTATGGCATGGATAGATTTTTTTTTTCCCCCAAAACTGAGAGGGGGGTGAACTGGTAGAGAATGTAATGAAAGTCCCAGACCACCTGTAGCTACACAAAATGAACTATAAAAAAAAAATTAGGAATATATTTTATGTACTTAAAGTCTGTATTCTCTTTTACCAGATCAAATGAGTCCCCATTGTCTCAGTAAAAAAAACAAACAAGGAGTCCTGTGGCACTTAAAGACTAAGAAATATATGGGAGGAATTTCCCCTGTCTTCAAAGCGTCTGACAAAGTGGGATTTTCTCCCAAGAAAGGTCATGCAATAAATATATTTCTTAGTCTTTAAGTGCCACAGGACTCCTTGTTTGTTTGTTTTACTGATCTAGACTATTACAGTTGCCCATGTGGATCTTGGCCCATTGCCTCAGTGTGTTATTGGCTTCAAAACATTAGCAAATGGTGTCTGAAACTATTAAAAACAGAGTGGCCCCAGGAGCAAAAATACAGTACAGTACATTGCAGAACAAACCCCTAGAATTTGAACTGAGTAAACAGAGATCAGTGCTGGAGAAAATACCACTGCAATTAGAAAACAGCTTAAAACCATCCCACTTCGTTGTACAGAGAATTGCAAAGTGCAAAAAAACCCTCCCACTGTGTTGGAAAGGATTCCATTTTACTTTCCATGCAAGCTAAGTGTTGAGAAGTCCTAAGCAAAGAAGCTGCAAGGAGCTAGAAAGCATTCCTTTCTCTAATACCAGTGTCTTCTGACAGTCTATCAATGAAATTAGTGTTATTCAAGAAAGATCAGCTCATGAAATAATATGTCAGGGGTGGCCAAAGTTATGGAACTCAAGAGCCACACAAGTTGATTATTAAACCTTCAAGAGCCACACTGAGGCACATAGCCATATACATTTACTTAGTCCAAAATTACTAAGTTTAAAATTCATTTTACACTTTAATTTTATTACTACTAATGTCAGATTCTAATAATTACTTCAGGTTACCATGAAAACTAGGCCTATACAGTAAAAATTTACCTGTCACTTGATGTAGAAGACTGCAGGCTAGTGGTGAGTTTTTTTAAAATCCCAAACATACTGCTGCTTCTCCCCCCATCCCCAACCACGATGCCGCTTCTCCCTGCCGTCCCCGCCCCGCCCCAGAGCCCCCTTACCTGGCTGCTCCAGTGGCTAGGCACCGACTGGGTCCCTCCACCCCTGAGCATTTTCAGGGCAGGAGATTTAAAACTCTTAGGCTGGGGCTGCTTTCCCAAATGGATTTGCTGACATTCTTCTGGGAAAATACAACAAGGAGTTGTGTGGCACTTTAAGACTCACAGATTTATTTTTTGCATGAGCTTTCTGGGAGCCACAATTTTTCTTCTGGGGGCCACAATTTTTCATTCAAGAGCCTCATGTGGCTCCCAAGCCACAGTTTGGCCATGCCTGTAATATGTGATGCCAGTCATCTTGCACTGCAGTTTCATGAAACCACTGATGGAGCAACTTTAGTATGGTTCGTGATTTTTACCTGGTCCATGCCCAAAACCCAACTGATAGAAAAACATTTTTTGCTGCAAAGAGTTACCAATCTGCTGAGAATGATTTCCTCGCTTCAAACTCCCTGAGCTACAGCAACTGTGTTGGGATGCATAGCGGTGGAGTGGCGCCCCTCTCCCCCAACTTCTTCCCCAACTGTGCTGCCCTGCCGCTGCTGCTGGCTCCCTCCACTCCCCCACATATTCCAGATCCTTCTGCCCCGCTGCCACCACCGGCATCCCCCAGTCCCAAGAATGGTCCTGACCCTGCTGCTCCGCTGCTGCCGCCAGCTCTCTCTGCCTCTCCACCTGTTCCAGTCCCTCCTGCCCTGCCACCGCTGGCGTCCTCCACGTGTTCCTGTAAACCCCCCTCTCTACTGCCGGTTTCCCTATAGCATGGTCCCCTCTGCTGCCCGACCCCTTCTCCCTCCCTACAACACCTCTCCCAGCAGTTTTCCCACTGTGAGATCCCCAGCTTCTGCCTTCTGCAACCCCTTCTTTCCTCCATAAGACCCTCCCCCCCTTACCTGCCAGCGAGAGATACATGACGGTAGGCAGCTCCCACCCTGAGTACATGCTCAGGGTGAGAGATTTTAAACTCTGCCAACCCCAGCCCCCAGGTGTGGCGTTGGGAAGAATGTGTCTGGGGCCTGTGGTTGCTGGGCCTGCACGAGAGTCAGTGTTGCCTGTGTGGGTGAGCAGCGGCTGCTGTACCAGTACCAACCTGTGCAGCTTACAGGGAACATTGGTGAGGAGGTGGGTGCCCATGGTCCTTGGGCCTCAAAATCTCCACCCTGTATTTCTCTTGGTCCGTGTTCTAGGAACAGGTGCTTAGGGAAAACTTCTGTGGAGCTTTGCACATTAATCTAAACTATGGGGGTGTTGTGCCTTCAACCCACTAGGCCTGTCTTTCCAGGATCCCCCCCCCCTTGCCTAGAAATAGGGTTACCACATGTCAGGGAAAAGGAGGACATGTTGTCCTTTTTACTTTCATGTCCTCCGTCCAGCAGGCATCTTAAGAAGACATGATTTTGTCTGGCTTTTTATTTATAGGGATTAAAGTATGCTGGAGTGCCACGAAATACCTTATTTTTAGGGGAAGGTGTTCCAGGGCCCCCTAAAAACAGAAGAATATTACATTAACACTACATTTTCTCCATGTGTCCTCCAATGTCCTCTTTTTTCGTACTTCCCTGTCCTCCTTTCCAGGCTTTGCTATCTGGTAGCCTTACCCAGAGATAGCAAATGGGGGAAATAAAAAGGATGGTAATGTTGTAGCAGGATCTCTGCTCTTGTCTGTAGCCCAGTTATCTGGGTTGGGCTCCCCAATGTGCTGGCTGACCAACCAGGCAAGCAAAGGCTTGGGGCAGTGTTTCCCAACCAGTGTGCCATGGCACACAGGTGTGCTGTCAGGCCTGAGCAAGTGTGCCACAAAATTTTTTGAAAAACCACTCAAAAGAGTTCTGGATTGACCCACTGGCTCATGAATATTCATGAGTTCATTTGGAAACTATATGGTTAGGGTTACCATATGTCAGGAAAAAGGAGGACATGTCTTTGTCTTCATGTCTTCTTTTTTACCTTCAAGTCCTCCGCCTGGCAGGCATTTTAAAATACATGAGTTTTTCTGGCTTTTTGCTTATAGGAGTTAAAGTATGCTGGAATGCCATGGAATACCTTATTTTTAGGGGAAAGTGTTCCAGGGACCCCTAAAATCAGAAGAATATTACATTAATACATTTTTCTCCATATCACCTCCAGTGTCCTTTTCGTACTTCAATGTCCTCCTTTCCAGGCTCTGGTATCTGGTAGCCCCATATATATGGTGGTGGGGTGTATGGGGTGCTAGTGTTAGGGGTAGTACCTCTGTCGGATGGTCTAGTCGCACTCTTCGGAGTGGTTCGTCCGCTTTGGTCCCCACCTGGCACCCAACTCTCACCTGTGGCTCCAAGTAGCTGTTTGCATGCAACAGCGGCCACACCCTGGCAAACCGCTTCGACTGGCAGGCTAAACCAGGTGAGGGTAGCTGATGGGTCTTATACCCTCAGTATTCCCGGGCTTGCCTACCTTGCATGCGAAGACTGGACTCCAGCCGACTCTGCAGAAGTAACCTCTATCAGGCTTAATGGCGAGAAAGGAGGATACAGCAGTGCACTGTGGAGTGCAGAGAGCAAGGTGAGGCATGTAGGTTATCTTGGTCATCCACTGCATCCGTCCCCATCCCCAGTCATCTTGACTTGTTCCTACCACTGGGAGTTGATGGTCTTGGATGAGAGAGTGAGGTCAACGCTGCGCAACTCTTCCTCACTTTAATTAAAGTCTTGCGCAAGTCATCAGTCATCCTTTACCCATTCCATTGTCCCCAAGTCCTGTGGCGATGGGCGCGCGACGTAGCGACAGGTGTGGGGACACTGGCAGTCATAGCTGCAAACCTGCACACAGGCGGTTCAGACCATAGGGTCATTTCCCACTGAATGGAGCAATGGTGGAGTTCGGCAGCCGTCTGAGCAACTGAGCAGCCCTGTTTAGGACAGCACTGCTCACCTCCTTGGTATTGAGGAAGGGGCTAGAAAAGGTGACCTAAAAATTGCCTGCTCCTTGTTATCCTAGCCGGTTTACCGCGGCCGGCGGGAACCCTACGTATGTGGTCGAAACAAATCATCAAGGAAAAACGCAAGGACTACAATTCTGAACCTTTCTACATGGAACGTTCGCATGCTTCTTGACAGAGACGGTTCAGATAGACCCCAGAGACGCACAGCACTTATTGCAAGTGAGCTTGCCAGATACAATATTGATATCACTGCCTTAAGTGAGACCAGGCTGGCAGGAGAGGGCGAACTTTGTGAAGAAAGCGCAGGTTACACCTTCTTCTGGAGTGGACGAGGACCTGCAGAGTGACGAGAAGCTGGAGTCGGCTTTGTAATAAAGAAAACACTTATTGGCAGGTTGGTTGGCCCACCTAGAGGTGTGAATGATCGCCTTATGACGTTGAGACTCCCCCTTTTAGGAGGGCAGAAGTTTGCCTCCATTGTTAGTGCCTATGCTCCCACCATGACCAATTCGGATGTGATTAAAAACAAGTTTTATGAAGACTTGAATGATGTCATCACTGCTGTTCCCAATGCCAATAAACTTGTCATTCTTGGTGATTTTAATGCAAGAGTTGGTTGTGACAGCACCCCTTGGGAAGGAGTGACTGGAAAGCATGGTATTGGTAACTGCAACAGTAATGGCCTGCTGCTCCTTCAGACCTGTGCAGAACATGGTCTTTTGATTACGAATACCGTCTTCCGTCTTCCCACTCGTAATAGGACATCATGGATGCACCCTCGCTCTAAGCATTGGCACCTCATTGACTTTGTCATCGTCAGGAGGAGGGACAGGCAGGATGTACGACTCACAAAGGCCATGTGTGGCGCCGAGTGCTGGACTGACCACCGCCTTATTGTCTCCAAGCTTAAGCTTCATGTTCAGCCCAAGCAACGTCCATAGGGTGTGAAAGTTTCAAAATGCCTGAATGTCAACAAGCTGATGGTCAGCGATATCAAGCAGCATTTTGTCAATACCCTAGACAAACGCTTGCAGTCCACCGTGTTGGACAATCAGGACGTGGAGGCAGCATGGGCTGCACTACATGAGACAGTGTATAACACGGCCATGGAGTGTCTTGGACCCTCTACCAGGAAGCATAAAGACTGGTTTGATGAGAATAGCACAGAGATAAAACAGCTACTAGAGGACAAACGCCGTGCCTACAAAGCTCATCTGGATGACCCAAAGTCAACAGCGAAAAAAGATGCGCTGAGGAACGTACGCAGCATTATTCAATATAAACTGCATCAGATGCAGGACTCCTGGTTGAGCCACAAAGCTGATGAGATACAGGGCTTTGCAGACAGGAAGGATATGAGGAACTTCTACAAAGGGCTGAAAGAAGTTTACGGCCCTACCACCTCGGGTTCATTTCCCATCCTCAGTGCCGATGGGTTTACACTGATCACCGATAAAGAGAAAAATTCTCGAAAGATGGGCTGAACATTTTGACAGCGTACTGAATCACCCTTCTTCCATCAATGATGATGCCATTGATCGGCTGCCTCAAGTTCTAGTTAATGAGACACTGGGCACTATACCCACTACGGAGGAGATACAGGAAGCAACTCGTATGTCATCGAATGGCAAAGCACCTGGCTCAGACTCCATTCCAGCTGAAGTTTACAAAGAATGTGGCACTGCCCTAGCAGAGAAATTCCATCAGCTATTCCAGCACATCTGGCAGCACGAGACAGTCCCAGAAGATTTCAAAGATGCTTCCATAATACATCTCTACAAGCGTAAAGGAAATCGTCAGGTCTGCGACAACCATCGTGGAATTTCTCTGCTATCCATCGCTGGCAAGATTCTGGCCAGAGTTCTACTCAACTGCCTCACTGCACACCTTGAGCAAGGTCTCCTGCCAGAGAGCCAGTGTGGCTTCCGTGAAGATCGTGGGACTATCGACATGGTGTTTGCTGCCAGACAGCTTCAAGAGAAGTGTCAGGAACAAAATGTTGACCTATACTCCATCTATGTTGATTTGACCAAGGCATTTGACACAGTCAGGAGGGATGGCCTATGGAGGATCATGGCAAAATACGGATGTCCCAGAAAATTTATTGCCATTGTACGACAGCTACACAATGGCATGTTGGCCAGAGTATATGATAACGGAGAGACATCCGAACCATTCTCTGTCTCAAACGGAGTGAAGCAGGGCTGTGTTCTTGCTCCCACTCTATTCAGTCTCATGTTTTCTGCCGTGTTGACAGATGCCTTCAGAGACATGAAAATAGGCATCGGCATCAGATATCGTACTGATGGCTCACTCTTCACCCTCAGGAGTCTTCAAGCTAAAACTAAGATCATGACAGATGCAGTTGTTGACTTCTTATTTGCCGATGACTGTGCCCTTAACACTGCCTCCGAAGCTGACATCCAATACGTCGCTGACAGGTTTTCTGCGGCTTGCACAAACTTCGGGTTTACTATCAATACAAAAAAGACCGAAGTAATGTATCAGCCAGCCCCAGGAAAGCATTACGTTGAGCCCAACATCACTATCAATGGACAGCGTCTGAACACAGTGGACAAGTTCACCTACCTTGGAAGCACACTATCCAGAAATGTTGTCATCGACGACGAGGTGAATGCCAGACTCGCCAAAGCTAGTGCTGCCTTTGGCAGACTCCACAAGAATGTGTGGAATAGGAGAGGCATCACCGCAGTGACAAAGATCAAGGTGTACCGTGCCATAGTTCTTTCCACATTGCTCTATGGCTGTGAGACACAGACAGTGTACCAACGTCATGCAAGAAAACTAAATCATTTCCATGTCACCTGCCTTAGAACAATTCTTGGCATTAAATGGCAAGACAGGATCCCAGATACTGAGATCCTTGTTCGTGCCGGCCTGCCCAGCATCTACACCATCTTGATGCAAGTACAACTTCGTTGGGCAGGTCATGTGGCTCGCATGCCAGATCATCGGCTACCAAAGAAACTGCTATATGGCGAACTCCAACAAGGCAAACGCTCCCAAGGGGGCCAGAAAAAGAGCTTCAAGGACACTTTAAAAGCGTCACTAAAGGCCTTCAGCATCAGCCACTTTACATGGGAGCTGATAGCCCAGGACAGAGGAGAGTGGCATTCAGGTGTCCATCTGGGCATGGAAACATGTGAAGCCAATTGGATTGATGCAGCTGAGCAACGCAGACGAGCCAGGAAAGATAATGCCAGCAAACCACCATCAGCCACCACCATTCCCTGTCCGCATTGTCAGAGAACTTTCCAGGCACGGATTGGCCTGATTAGTCATTTGCGCACCCACGGACCCCTACCCTAACCCCTGGATGACTAGATGGTCTTCATCGTTACCGATGGACGAATACGAATATATGGTGGTGTGCCTCAAATTAATTAAAGATAGCAAGGTGTGCCATGGCTAGGATTAACAGATACCAAAGCCTGGAAAGGAGGACAGGGAGCAATGTTCCCTCTAATTACTCGTAGACTGTGTGCACAAACAATTTCTTTGTGTGCACAAAAACATTTCATTGTGAGCACCAATGTTAGCACTATTGAATTTTTTGAGCGCACTTTATTTTGTTATGTGCGCAGCTTTCATGACCTGTGTGCGTGTGCACACATGCACAGCTTAGAGGGAACAATGCAGGGAAGTACAAAAAGGAGGACATTGGAGGACACAAGGAGAATGTAGTATTAACATAATATTCTTCTGGTTTTAGGGGGCTCTGGAACACTTCCCCCTAAAAACAGGGTGTTCTGGGGTGTTCCAGCATACTTTAACCCCCATAAGTAAAAAGCCAGACAAACGCATGTATTTTTAAAATGCCTGAGGGACGGAAGATGTGAAGGTAAAAAGGAGGACATGTCCTCCTTTTGCCTGACATCTGGTAACCCTAGCCATGGCAAAGAAAATGTTGGAAACCACTGGACTGGGGAGCTGGTGGGAACAATCGGGGAGCAGACGGGGGGGAAAAGGCTCCTTCAAGCTCCTGATTAGGGAGGCCGGTTGCCCTCCCTATAGGCAGGGCTGTCCCTAGGGGGGAGCGGGGCTCAGGGTGAATCAGTTTGTGTGGGGGCCCCCCATTTTAAACTCTGCAGCGCAATGTTCCTTCTAAGCCAGTGGTTCCCAACCTGTGGTCCAGGGACCCCCAGAGGTCTGCAGACACTTTGCAGGGGGTCTGCAGAGCCTCTCCCTACCCGGGGCTGGAATCCAGCTACAGCCCTGATGCTCCCTGCCAGGGCTGCCTTTCCCCATCTGTGGCTGGGGGATGGCAGGGGGATGGAGCCACAGCAGCTCCCCACCAGGGGCCAGGGCAGGGCACCACAGCTGCTGTGGCTCAGCTCCCCAGTGGTGCAGGCAATGGTGGTGGCAGCGCTCCTCACCAGCTCTGCCACTGGTGCGGGCCAGAGTCTGCCCATTCAGGCCAGATTACATAATCAGCTGGGGGGGGGGTCCGCAAAGATTATTTTTTTGTTACAAAGGGGTCCCCAGCCTGAAAAAGGTTAGGAACCACTGCTCTAAGCTGATGATGCAGTTGAGCAAGTTTCCCGCTGGTTCTCCAGGCCCCAACAGGCTTCTTCCCTGCTGCCCACTGGCTCCCCAATAACTTGTGCACCCATAACTTGTTCAGCTGCATCATCAGCTCAGAGGGAACACTGGGCAGTGTCATAATTTTTCTTTAATAAAATCATACATTTCTAGCCCTCAGGCTAAAAAGTTGCAGAGAGAAGCAGAAAAACATGACCTGACTTTATCCTAAAGGCTCAAACCCCAGAAGTCAGAGAAAATAGCTCGTCCCCATTTATTATTTCTTTAAACATCTCTTTGTTTTTAAGTGAGTTTTAATGATATATTTAAGCCAGACTTGTGACTGTTTTTGATGTTTAGGGTAGGCAATACTGAAATGTGTCATGGTGATGTTTCATCAACCTCACAGCCAAGTGGACAGGAGCATCTGGAGGTACTCTTCTTTGTGGTTCTGGTTTTCTGTTCAAGATGGGCACACAATTTTACAAGTTGAATAATTTTTCTTAGATCAAGTTTTTTTTAAATTGAAAATTCAGAGAGATGGAAACTATTTTTGGATGATATCAAGAAATAAATTCAGGTCCTCTCTCACCTTAAAGCACTGGATTCCAATTGTCTAATGTATGTTATTTCCTTTATGCTGCCTCACTCTCTCCTTTTCCATCTTATTTTAATATATGTATTCATACATTCCTCATTGCTTTGCAGGTGATCTAAGTAATGAAACTCAGGTACTGTTTGAGGATGAGAGAAAGAAACAAGGGACCTTTGTCCTCCTCTCAGATACCCTGATGTAAAACAAACAAGGAGTCTTGTGGCACTTTTAAAGACTAACAAATTTATTTGTTAGTTTTTAAAAGTGCCACAGGATTCCTTGTTTGTTTCGCTAAACTAGACCCACATGGTCACAGCTGCTTTCCTCTTTGCCATACTTTGAAACTGGTGGTCTGACTGCAATCAATGACAATGGGGCAAACTTACAGGGCAGAAGGAAGGACAAAAAACTTCTTTAATGTGTTGATTGATGGCCATTAACCCTAAAAACCTAGTATTTCCATATAAGTGCTAGCCTGGGGTCTTCTCTCTCAGGTATAATAGATCATTATCTGCACAGAGAAGTTTGCTCAAAACGACATCCCTGAAGACTGAACACTCTTGTTAAATGTAGAACGAAAAAAGTTCTTTAATATCTGAGAACACTTTCTGGAGATGCTGATGTAAATTCAAAGAGAAGGTCCTGATTTGTAAAGGTTGGGGATGTGACATTCTCCTGACTTTATCCCTGTTTGCTTGACTGAGGCTGGCTCCGTAAGTTTTATCTCAACACTTGCCCTTTCGCTTCCCCTTAGGGAGCAGTTGTGGGAAGGTGGCTACTTAAGAGTTACTGTAAACAAACGCTGCCTGTCTGAATTCCCTGCCCCCTTCCCTGACCTGCCGGAGCTGCTCCCTAGTCCCACAGTTTGAAAAAGCTCCCTGCTTCCTTACTCCAACCGGCTGCATGGGATCCCCCAAAAGTGCAAGGCCCCCCAAAGCACGGGGCCCAGGGCGGTTGCCCCTCCTGGCCCCCCTTAAGGACGGCCCTACCTATAGGCTCTTTGTTTGTCAGCCCTTCTGGCAGAGGCAAACTTTCTTTTCTCCAGCCCACCCTCCAGCCTTCGGGAAATGGAAATTTCAGAGCGGGGCGTGGGGAAAACAAAAGCCAGAGCCACACGCAAAGCAGGAAGCTGAGAGCCAACCCAGTCCTCTGGTGCAGCCCCACCTCCTCGCTCAGAGTCAGGCTGCCCCAGCCCTGTCCTGCCAGAGTCCGGCTGCTCCCTCTTCGCCTCGTCTCCGCCAGCAGCTGCAGGCTCCCCCCAGGAGGCCAGATGGACAACAGCCCCTACGCCTACCCGGCCCGGAGCCACCCACCCTTCCCACAGCATGGCTACGAGCACCTGAAGGAGGAGCACGAGATCGGGGTGGTGGTGGGGGCTCCCGCCACCTCCACGGTGGTCAGCATGCACACCTACCAGCCACCACCCCGCGACCACATCCTCTGGTCCCTCTGCAGCACCCTCTATGCCAACTTCTGCTGCCTGGGCTTCATGGCGCTGGTCTTCTCCTTCAAGGTAAGGTGCGGCTGGGCATGTGGACACGCCGCACACGTGTTGGGGCCAGGCACTTCCCTCGACCATGCAGGCCCCTGGCCTCAGGCTCAGCTGGCTGTGGCTGCTCCTGCCCTGCTCTCTCCCGGGGCTGAGCACCGCTTCCGCCCCCCCGTCAGGGTTGCCCCCGTAGATCCCCCTGCTGGGTTTGGGAAAAAGTCATAGCAGCAACTTTCCAGGCTTGGCACCTTCCTGCCTCGCTGTTTCCCAGCGCACGCTGCCTCGCCCACTCACCCCTGTGAGCTAAGGGCTGCAGCGCCCCCCCGCTGAGCCTCTCCTGGCACGAGAGCTGGGCTGTGGGGCCCGGGAAGGGGCTGAGTCCAAGTATGAGACTCTTAGGACGGCAGGGAGGGTCCTGAGTGTGGGGATCTCAGTGGGGGGCTGAGCGGAAGGGGGAAGAAGGTACTATGGCTCATAGGGCTGCCTTAGAAGAGAACCAGAACCAAGGGGCTCAGTGCCAGGTACAGGGAAGCCGACTCTGGGGAGGGTTACCAGAGGTCAGGCCAAAGGAGGACATATCCTCCTTTTTACCTTCAACTCCTCCGTCCGGCAGGCAGTTTAAAATACATGATTTTGTCTGGCTTTTTACTTACAGGGTTAAAGTATGCTGGAACACCCTGTTTTTAGGGGGAAGCCTTCCAGGGCCCCCTGAAAACAGAAGAATATTATCTTAATACTACACTTTCTCCATGTGTCCTCCAATGTCCTGCCTTTTGTACTTCCTTGTCCTCCTTTCCAAGTTTTGGTATCTGGTAACCCTAACTCTGGGTGGCCCCCAGGGTTTATGGGGTTGCACATCTTCCATTACAAATCTGGGCATCACAGGAACGCCTGTGCATGTCTCTAAGGCCGTGGCACGTGGGTTGTGAAACTTGCACACACAACAAAATAAAGAATGTACAAAAAAATCAACAGTGCTAATATTAGTGCGCACACAGCTTAAGAAATATTAGAGGGAACATTGGGCCATGCGGATCTGACTGGTCTCCCACTTCCTGACATGCTGTGGTATGGGTCCAGCACTCGGTCACATTTGACTCCTCTGAGACAGAGGGTGGAGAGACCAGAACTGTGCTGCAGGGCCTCCCCCTTCCACCCCTGGGCATCTGGGGGATTTCCTGTTCCTTGAGCTGTGCCCTTGAAAGGTACCTGTTACCTACCAGTAGTTCATAACAAACTCTCAGCTTGGTTCTAAGCCTAGCCCCTGAGGCAGCCAGGAAAAAACACACATGCCCCTGTGAGCTCAGGCATTCACACACAGCCAAGTGCTGAGGGCCCCTGCCATCACACCAGTCCAGTGCCCAAGGGCCTTGGGATTCTTGCACACGGCCAACACCCTGAGATTCTCATAGCTCCACGCCTCAGATTCATGCACTCCTGGTTAGTGGTCTTCCTGCCGCTAGGCTGGCACATGCCACAGATAAATGCAGGGAAATTTGTACAATCCATGCTTTGAGGGCCCTAAGTCTGTGTGCCAAGTTTCTTGTACCCTGGCCTCAAGCACATGGCTCACATGTTGTATTTGCCTCCCTCTCTCCCTTCAGGCCAGGGATCGAAAAGTTGTTGGTGACAACAGTGGTGCAAGCAGCTACGGCTCCACTGCCAAGTGCCTCAACATCACGGCCTTGACGCTGTCCCTCCTGTTCTCCATTCTCATCATCGCCCTGGTGGCAACAGGTGTCATAAATGCCACACGACTGGGGCACCACTGAGGCTACATCCATCGCAGCCGGCCGGGGAGAGAAGCGTCCTGACTATTACACAGAGAACCCCAGGCAGGACTCCCCTTGCCAAGGCTTCCTCCACTTCAAGCCTCCCTCTCAAGCTCTGCTTGCTACTGGCACTTGGCCCACCTACTGCTGTCTGTGAGCTGTCGAAGGAGCAGTGCTCTTCTCGCTCCAGTGTGGCACTCCAGCTGTTGCCCTACACAGCTGGCATCACTTCATCCTTGGAGAAGCTTGCTCTTTCCTGTCCTACTCTCCACCACCACCAAGCTGAGGCACAGGGATTCATTTTAGGACTGTCTGTATGGGATCCTCCCCACACTACCCTACTGCTGAGGGTGGGTAGCTGACTCCTTGGTATGAGGAGCCTGCACTTCACAGCCCTGACACTGAGGGGAAGGTGACTGCTGTCCTGGTTACATCCCATGTTGTATCTCTGTGGAGATGGGAGCTTGTAGACTGATTGGGTATATAATGAGTCAGGGGAACAATGCTTCAATAAACATTCCTTTCTCTTGTAAACAGACTTCTTTACAGTGAAAATTCTCAAATGCCTGCAGGGCTCCAAAGGGGAGGTGCCGGGGGGGATGACATCTGGGTTCCCCTTGCATTTCCACCAAGGGTCTGCTGGTTGGGTTGATGGGCCTGAAGGGAGCCAGGAGTATCAGCAGGCGTGAGGGAGCATGAGTTAGAGAGAAGATGCTAGCCTAGGAGACTGACATGCCACACAGGGCCCCCTCTGCTACTTCCAGTCATAGCAGAGGTGCCGTGATTATGACAGGCACAGCAGACAGTCCAGGAGGCAGCTGTTGGGGGAAACTGAGCAACCCGGAACCTGTTAGATGGAGGAGAAGTGCAATAGGAGACCAACATGTAGTAGTGGGAAAGCTGTAATGGTGGAGAAGGCTCACCCTGAGAAGCAGCCAGTAGTTAAGTCAGGGTAGAGGAGGAGGGCACTAGCAGAAAGCCCTGTTCTCTGTTGGTCTGTAGCAGGAGTACAATATTTAGCTATTCTTGTAAACTAGGTTGGAAGGGACAGGGAATGGAGGAAGGAGACAATTTCATGGGAAGCAGTAGCGGGTCTTAGTAAGGCAGCCTCCCCTCACAGCTGTCAGTGGCTCCACAGTTAGGGCTAGAAGAGGCTGCTGGGGGTGAGGAGGAAGAAGGGGCCCAGGCACAGGGAGTTGAGATTACTCAGTTGAAAAGTCCCCTAAGAGGCAATCAAAGTGAGTAACCCAGTCATTCTGGAAAGTTTAGATCCAGAGTGGGGTTCCATCACCTAGGCCTTTCCACACTGAAGCACTTCTCTACAGCCATGCTTATTCCTCTATTGTAGTGGGAACAGCCTCTCCCCAGCTGTGTCATCCTCAGTAGCTATTGCACCTCAGACTTCTGCATCTCAGTGCACAAGCCTCTGCTGCCTGTGCTAAGGCCCATGGCTGTTAGCTAATGCTGGAGCAGGCTTATCTGTCAGGAGGCCTCCTTTTGGACGGAGTGTCTCACTGAGTGTGAACAGCTATGCAGAAGATGGGCTGCTTCCTCTTTACTATGCACACAATTAGACAGCACTATACCTTGTAAAACACACAGGCTGGCATGAAGGTTAGCAATGCCACAGTTAATGGTTGTTACAACTAACTCCATTGGGTCCCAGTCCTACTGTCCACTGCTGGCTCTTCATCTGGTCTTAGAATCTCACCCAGGGGTTTCCTGTATCCTATGTTAACTTTGTCTCCCACTCTCCTTCCCCAGCCAACACGTCTCTTCTGAGGAGATAGATCAGGGGTCTCAAACTCAAACCACCACGAGGGCGGCATGAGGACTAGTACTGCTAGCCCAAGGGCCGCACCACCAAAACCTTTTCATAGAACAGTATTGCAAATATTGGTAACAATAGTGTCTTTGCGGGCCACAGGAAATAGCTTTAGGGGCTGCATGCAGCATGTGGGCCACATGTTTGAAACCCCTGAGATAGATGATAGTAAAGATCCTTTCTGGCCTTAGAAATTTACAATCTCCCAATCCCATGCAGCTACCAATCTTTTTCTACCTACCACATGTTCTGCTGGCCTCTAGTCTTAGATGTTTCCCCTTTTCCCTCCTTGTTCTAGTTTATTCCCCCCTCTCCGCAGGAACAGCTCCTGTCCCTTCTGCATTTAAATCACGGAGCTCCCCTGTGCTGCTAGGGGCTAGTGAGCAGGGGAGAACTGGGAGCACAGGTAAGACTCCCTGCTTTCAGGTGGTAGGGCCTCAGACTGCCAGGACCTAGAGCCAGTGCTGAGGTGCTGGACCTCTGAAGGATCCTGACCTGCTGCAGATCCAGCAGCTGAGCGAATGGGCCTTACAAGAGGATGAATCCTGTGTTCCATGAAGGCATAGGGGCTGCTGCAAGGATATCCTCGTGCTGATTCCCTCCCCCAGGGCTCTGTTTTATGGCAGTGGGAGGGGAAGGAAGGAGTGTTTACATGGGAGGGGATGATTCAGGTCCAGGATCAGCCATCTTGTGTGCAGCCACATTGAGTAAGGCACACCCCACGGGTTACTGCCTCACTGACCCTTGCTGAAGCAAGTTCCAGCTCTGAATTCAAAATGGATCTCTTCTAATGAAGTTAACTTATGTAATCTTTTGTCCTTAAAACACCTATTCAAAGTCATTTTCCACACAAAAGCCCTGGTCCTGTGTTCAATGAATTCTTTAATCTTCAGCATGCTTGCCCGTATAGCAGGGGTTGCCTTAAGAGCTAATATTTCATGTGTATATTTTGGCTGAGTAGTAACCTGCCTCGGAGTTAACATGTTGCCTACTCACTGGCATTGTTCTGGAGGCTCTAGATTATGTCATGGTGTGATGAAACTTCCAGGAACACCTCCAATCAGATGTGGAAACCTGCTAAAGGCATGTCCTGTCAGGCAATTATGCACATCCTGCTGTGTTTGATTGCTTAATTCCAAATCTGCAGTTATTGGCTGAGCTGGCCATCTGGGGTTTCCCAGGAGACCTGGGATTGGATTCAGTTACCATGGTTCTGTTTATAGTTATTGGCTGGGATGCAGTTCAGGTAGCAGTACGGCGTGTTGGGCCTGGTGAATGAGGCAGTGTCCCTTTTTTATATTATAGCCCCCAGGTCTAATGCTTTATTGGCTTAGCCCTTACCTCTACCTGTGTCAAGTAGGTATACAATGCTTCGGAGGGAATTAGGAGCTAGGATTTTGGGCCAGCCCTGAGAGAGAAATAGGGACAGGTCTGCAATCAGAAGACCAACCCAAACTTTGGGATTCCAGCCTTCAGTGCAGGCCACTGGCAGTATAGGGCCCAGACATGACATTTGGATCCAGATCCAAACTTCACCGATGTGTAGGGTGCATTCTGACCCAGACTCAGGCCCTGATGAAAGCCAGACAGTCTGTTGGCAAGGGGAGGAAGTAATTAATCCCTTGTACAGTTGACTGCAGCTTCAAAGCTTAGGAAATGTGAGAGGAGGGGGCTGGCTGGGCCTCACATTCCTGGCGGATGAAGATATCACTGTACTTAGTCACAAAGACTCCAAGCTGCTTGCTGTTAAGGGAACAGTGAGCCTCTCATGCTATTGTTGAATTTTCAAGAGTGGT
This sequence comes from Podocnemis expansa, assembly GCA_007922195.1. Classification (NCBI taxonomy): domain Eukaryota; kingdom Metazoa; phylum Chordata; order Testudines; family Podocnemididae; genus Podocnemis; species Podocnemis expansa. Next base: position 6,429,308 of record ML682025.1, read on the forward strand.
TGGTTGTGGGAGCCCAGCTGGGGCCAGCTTTTCAGAAATACCAAGAATCTTCAGCTCCCTATGACTCCTTGGAGTTGTCAGGCACCTCAAGTGGAGGGGGTGTCATACAATCATGGCAGCCTTGTTTTCAGAAATGACAAGATGTTCTCAAAGGAAATGGAAACTCTGGGCAACTAACTCCCTTGTCTTTAAAGTAGACTCAGTTTGTGCACTAGGCCCTAGTAATCAGAGGCACCTCATTGCTGGAGCAGCATGGGTCTCAAAAGATTCTCAGAGGGCTCAGTCTTTATCTGTGGCAACTTACATGTTCCTCCATTAAATCCTCAGCTGGGGGGGGGGCTGGACTAGATTTCACTGACATCCTGCTCCCTCCCTCCTGGTCAGATTGAGGGTCAGAAAAGAGTGGCTTCCCAGAGCCTAATCTCCTCCACTACTTAAAAAGGCACTGAGTTTCAAGAGTACCTTACACCTCAGCTCTCTTGTGTTGGCATGCAAGATGGGCCACTATCTGGCTCTTTGTGTGCCTGCAGAACTCTAGCTGCTTGCATCTACCTGTTGAGGTCAGGGGCATGCTGAAAAACAATTAGCTTTAAAAGAAAG
>ML682025.1:6444907-6520397 GCA_007922195.1 Podocnemis expansa
GGGGCCAAATCCTGACTCACGTGTTCAGCACAAGCACTACACAAGGACAGACACACACTCTGATATCAAATTGATATAAAAATGTCCGCCCATCTTAATATCAAATTGATATAAAAAATGGCCACCCATCTTAATATCAAATTCATATAAAATTGATATCAAATTCATATAAAATTGATATCAAAGGCTCAGATCAAACCAGCTGTCAAATTTGTATGGTGATGAAAGCTATGTAGGTCTTTCCTGCTCACCCAGGAAAAGATTCCTGCAGTACAACAAGTTCCAAAGGGGTAGCTGTGTTAGTCTAATTCAGTAAAACAAACAAGGAGTCCTGTGGTACTTAAAGACTAACAAATTTGTTTATTGCCTGAGCTTTCATGAGAGAAAAATCCCACTTCATCAGGCACTTTGAAGATAAGGCAATTTACAGAACGGGAGGAAATAAATGCAGGGAAGTGTAAGTCATGGGATCAGGTCACACTGTAACAGAAATTCTTCAAGCACTGCTCGGATGCATTCACTAATAGGTGTCTCTATGCTGGAGCACTGGATTTGCTGGAAAAACTTTTGTCCTAGCCCGTCAGGAGAGGGCAGGCGGCGTCCACCCTTCGTGCCACCCTGTGGCTATATATGCGGCTGCCTCGCAACCCCTCCTCAGTTTCATTTCTTCCTCCTTGCGTGTCGGATTTGGAACGTCCACTCCTTGCAAATCACAAGCAGCCTGTCCTCCTTTCTATGAGCTTGTTGCCCGGCTGGGAGCATCTCTTCATGTATTTAATTCCACCACAAGAGTTCCCCACTGTTGGGCCGGAACATCCTGTGATCATTCAAGGGTTCAAACCCTGCGCCGAATGCGGCAAGGCCTTCCCCTGGGATGATCCCCATGGGAAGTGCCTCAGGTGCCTGGGCAAAGACCACATGGTCTCAGCCTGTTCCATATGTCTCTCCTTCAAACCTCGAACCATCAAGAAGAGGGAACAGTGGCGCCGTGCCTTAGCCTCCGAGGAGACCCGGCACTGAGACCCAGCTAGGCACTGGCGCCTACGTGGCACCATACCACCAGTAGCCGCCATTGCCACCGCACAACCTCGGTGCCGACTCTGACACCCTGGCACCAACCCAGTGCCCCGGCACCTCGGCACCACTTGAGGTTGCCCTCGGGTAGCCCGGTACTGCCGGTACCGGGATCGCCCCGGTACTGCTCCCCATCATCTCTGGCACTGATTGCCTGTTACAGTCTGGCCTCACCGGTGCCGAGCTCACCCTGGCACTGGCTGTGTTCACCCTCGGCACTGCAGGCTCACCACAGCCCAGTGCAGCAGGAGTGGGAGTGCTCCTGCCCAGGCAGTCCTCCTTCCCTGGGTGAGGACTTGCCACGGAGACACATGGAGTCACTCCTCATGCCATCTACCCCAGAAGGGGTGGAGGCTGCACGAGCCCTTCTTTTACTCCCTACACCCCCTGCCCCAATCCCAACCAGAAGGGGCAAACTGGCCTTCATATTGAAGGCCTGGATCCACCCTGGGCGTTTGCCCTCACCACATAGTACCCTGTCTTCCACTCCAGTGGGGGCTGGCACCACCCTGCCATTGCCGGTACCACCCCAGGAGTCTCGGTTCCCTTCCCCCGCTTCCAGTCCAGAGGAAGAACCTTCTAGGGGCTCCAAGCGGCCTCAGTGCCGCACATCAGCCCTGTCGCCCTTCCGGTTCAGGCCACAGGAATGGTGCCCTCGAGAAACTCCCTCCCCACCACGGCGAACTCCCGGTACCACCCTCTCTCTGGCACGGGGGTCTTATATGGCAAATCTGTCAGCGCATTTCGATTTCTTGCACTGGGCCATGGCCCAATTAGGCATGGAGGTGTGGTGCAGTTTTTGAGTCTCCCTCCTGATATCCTCTTCGGGCCAGCCTTTGCCTCAATGGAACCCTTAACAGTTCTGCCCCACCTGAGCGTATGGGACCTTGCATGTTCCTGGTGGCAGAGCCCAAGTTCTATTGCCCTGGTTTTGGACACGGTGGGTGTTAAATATTGGGTTTCTGAGTCGGATTTTCCCTCTCTTGCTGGTCACCTGGTCCCCCCGAGGGACATGGTGCAGATGACACTGGGCCCGGGGGAGCCCCCCAGTGACCCCCTTCCATCCTCCAGTGAAGCCAGGGAACTGGACCTTTTGGGCCGTAAGGTCTACTCATCGACCTTCCAACTGCGAGTGGAAAACAACCAAGCCATAACCAGCAGATACTTGCTGGATGTGTGGGAGTCATTCACGAAATTTTGACACTTGGTCCCACCTGGGGCCAGAGAGGAGTATGATGCCGAAAGGCAATGTAATATCTCAAGCCCTCCTCCTTTTGGCACGCGATGCAGTGGACACAGCCGCTTGCACTGTGGCCTCGGCGGTAACCATCTGGCTTAGGGAGGTTAGAGTGCCCCCTAATGTGCAGCAGGTGGTCCTTGACCTGCCCTTTGAAGGGGACTCTGTTTCCCCCAGAAACGCTATTTGTGGTGGGCACTGCTTGAGATCCCCGGGGTGAGGCCAAATACTTTGGCCTGCTCCCCCATGGGCCCACCTCTCCCACTTAGTCTTCTGGGGCAACCCCCCATTCCCCAAATTCCCACCCATTTCTCCCATAGTAGGACCACAGGAAATTTCCTTCCACCGCCATCATCCGCTGCAAAGGCTGAGACCTCTTCCCCTCTCTCCCACAGCGATGGGCCCACCCAATTCACCGCCACCCCACTCTCGAACCTCAGGGAGTAAAGGCTTCAGGGCATCATCGCAGTAGACGGTCGACACACCCTTCTCCCCCTCAAAGGGGCACGGGGTTCAGTGGGAATCACCCTCCCCCCTCCCCTTTCTATTTGCTACTGTGTCCATAGGTGTCGAACCCTGACCGGGTTTTTTCTCCCTCTGATATTGGACCACATGGCCTCGCCAACACAAGGGTGCCCCCTGACTGCACCGATGGTACCTGGGTACCGTGGTCCAACCCTATACTCCCTCAGCAGCAGCTACTTTGGGCACTCATAGGGACCCCGCCCCCCCCCCCGGGCATCCTTTCAACCTCGTGTCATTCGCACCAACACTCTTGCTGGGGACGAGAGGCGCATCTCGTAGTAGCCCCAGCTTTGCTGTAGAGGCTCGGAGATGTGCATACTCGATGCTCACTCGGACACAGGACCACGCCTGTGACCCTGATGCCTCCATCAGGTAGGCCTTCTCGAGTCTGGGTCGGGGGGGGAATACCTTCCTTCACATACCATTGACATGACAAGTAACCAGCCCTTTGTGACCCCGACACCCCAACTCAGCGAGAACTACCTCCTACTCGCCAAGGGGGACATGCTTAGCTATGGCGGATCTTATCTTTTGAGGGAGGGCCAAGGTGAATGGCCCACCCCCCCCACCCCACATTTCCCCTTCCTCACAGAAACTAGGGCTCCACACACCCTTACCTCATGGGTAATCTCAGTGGTTGCCAGGACACATACCCTAGGAGCCGTTGTCCTAGGCCCATCTCACAAATGCAGTGGTCAGTTCTTCTCTTATGCCCTTCGCTCTTGAAGCAGGGGCCTAGTGTACCCTACTCGAACCTCCAGATAGGGGAACCTAAGGGACGGCACCAACATTGCATCCCCATGGAAAGGGAACAGCGGTGGGGTACCCTGTTGGGGCTTTCCCTTATCAGCACCCTGCTCTGTGGCACCAGCCAATCATAACCAGGCAGGAGACTACATTTTAGGCAGAGGGGATCCTTCCCAAATGACTTGTAGCTGCCTTCTCTGCCTCTCGGTCATGTAGCTTGGCAGGAGGTGCCCCCTCCACCCCCCTTGTTTTCTTGGGGCCTTCCCACTAGACCTACAGCTCTATTGCAGGGTCACCTCCACATGCGTTGGTGGCGCGCCAATAGTACTGCTGTTCCTCCTCAATTCTTGAGGAACCATTGACATACACTGCCCATCCATTTATGTGATGAACAGAGGGAAACAATCTAGAGCCTACTTCCTGCAATATCCAGGAATTTAGGGGTTGTACCCCCTCAAATTGCCTTCCGACTTCTCGGCTGGGGACAATACTTCATTTGGTTCTCTAACCCCAAGGTACCCTTGAGATACCACAGTTGTCACTCTGTGGTGGATTCACTTCCTAGGTGGTAGGAAAATGAACCTTTTCTGGCAACTGTATTTTTGGGATATCCCTGTATCCAGGAGCTTTCCCTGGCGCCTGCACTGGCGCAGCACAGAGGCAGCGCTGTCCCTCCTGGTAATGCTATAAGATCTCGAGACCGTGATCTTATACAGCACCTCTATGAACCTGTTGGCCCCCTTGTTGGGGTGGCCAAGCGATAGCTGGCGCTATTCCTGGTCCCTCTTCTCCCTCCCTCATGTACTCGTGATGGCCCTCGTGATGTGGAATCCCACAAGATTATAGGCCAAAGCAGGCGCTTCCTGCAAGCTCTCACACTACCAAGGTCCTTACAAGGACCAATCCAGTAGCACTACCTCAGGCCACCTTGTCTCCCTGTGGTGCTAGTGTCCCAGAGTTCCCCTCCTGTGAGAACCCCATTCTTGGTACCTGACTCAATTGGAAACGTGCACTTGCTCACTATTTGAATTTTATAGCCGGCATACCTTATGCCCCTCTGCACTGCTGAGCTTGGCCCTCTATATGCTGCTGTGAAATATCTCATGAGACTCTTCTCGGTCATTCTCGGGGCCCCACCCCACACACTCCCATATCTTCACCTTTACTCAAATCAACCAGACTCCTCTAGGACTGGTCGTGACCAGGCCAAGGGATAAGGTTATTCCCGTGTGGCTACCTGCGTACCCCGTAGCCAACCAGATTAGTCCATGACTCTTTGGTTCCAGCTAGGGCTTTGGGGTGATCAGTCCAAGGAGTAATCTTCACCCCTTTCTTCATTCTCATGCGGACCGTGGCTATTATGGCTAACTCCACACTTGTTGGCATCCAGTGTTTTTCCCATGAGGTCACGCTGCAAGGCCCCATGCCCAGACATTATCTTCTGGCCATCATACTTCATGTTTCCATCTATGTGGAGCATCTAAACACAACCCTCTATGTTCACATTGTGTCCTTTATTACTGTTATGGTGACCTTGGTCTGACCCGCTTATGCTCTTATGTCCTGATGAGTTCGGTCCTGCCCCTGTCTTGGGTTGGCCCTTAGTTCTCGATTCTCCTGTGCCACGTCAAAGCCTGTTTGCCTCTTGACTCCGGCTAGGATCTTGTGCTGGGCTTCTCCAATATGGGGTGGGTTGCTGTGCTGAAGACAGAAGACCAACTCCACCCGCCATCCATCAGCATGGCTAGTAGTCACCTATTACTGAATGCATCCGAGCAGTGCTCAAAGAAGAATGGTGGGTTGCTCACTAGTAACCATCCTTCTTTGAGATGGGCTGCTCGGATCCATTCAGGTCCCTCCCCTCCGTCCCCGCATCTGGAGTTGGCGACTCTAAGGAACTTTGAGGGGGGGTCAGGAGGTGGCCGTATATATAGCCATGGGGTGGTGCAAGGGGCGGAGGCCGCCTGCCCTCTCCTGACAGACTAGGACAAAAGCTTTTCTGACCAATCCAGTGCTCCAGCATGGAGACACCTATTACTGAATGGATCCGAGCAGCCCATCTCAAAGAAGGACGGTTACTGGTGAGTAACCCACCAATCAATGAAGTAGTTTAGATTCAAACACTGGGGAACAACATATAAATTAGGTATTGGCAACCCCTGGCATGGGTGCCAACAGTGGCACATGAGCCCATTAGGAGCAGCATATTGTGCCTGCTGCAGAACCACAGAAATGGCCACTTTTGCTTCTGAAAGTCACTCCAGGCAACTTCTTTCAGGGACAGCTGGGGCATCGGAGGCCTCCACCAGGCCTATGCCCCACTCATACTATGTAACGAAGCTGCCTGGAGTGAGTCCTCTTCTCAGCATGCCACCTGCAAAAGGAGTCACTCCGGGCAACTTCTTTCTGTGGCATTCCTGGGGACCTCTGAGTGGAGTCACTCTGGGCAGCTTCCTTCTGCAGGATTCCTTGGGACCCAAGGCCATCCTTAAGGGGGGGCAGAAGGGGCAGTCGCCCTAGGTCCCGTGCTTTTCGGGGCCCTGTGTGGCTGCCCTGCTGCACCCCCATGGTGGGGACCAGGCGAGCAGGCAAAAGGCCAGTCCACTGCCACAGTGCCGCTGCCGGTCCGCCACCTCCCCCCCGCCACATGCGCTGCTCTGGGCTCCATGCTGGAGCAGCAGGGAGGGGGCGGGAGGCAACACGGTGCTGGTATCGCTGCCCCCTGCCTTCTCCCTGCTGCTCTGCCAGCAAGCCCAGAGTGGTGCATGTGGCAGGGGGGGTGGACCAGCAGCGCTGCAGTGGCGAACCGCCCTTTTGCCTGCTTGTCTGGTCCCTGGCATGGGGGGGGCAGACCAGGGGTCTGCCCCTCCCCTGGGCTGGCTGGCCCTGCCCCCAGCATGGGGAGGATGGAGGGAGCCCTGTGGAGGGAGATTCACCCTGGGCCCTGCACCCCTAGTTACCTCTCTAGGGACGTCTCTGTTGGGACCCCATCCCCAGGCATGCCACCTTTCAGTGGCATGCATAGGAAGCATGTCCCCATCCTCCAGCTGTGACCACCAGTCAATTAGACAGCTGCAAGCTTTTTCAGTGGAGGGGCTGCCAGCACCAGCTGAGGGGTGGGGAGGAGGAACCAACACAGGAGTCAGCAAGGGTTGCAGACCCCTGGTATGCTTGAAGACAAATTCTGGCAGCTGGGAAAGAACTCTGAAATTTGTTTTATACTGTAGTCTCTTGGCAGTATCTGGACACCATGGGAAGTCTGAAATGCTGCTCTGGGACAGAAACTGGAGCTGGAACAGAGGAGAGCTTTTAGTTTTTGCTTTGAATTTTCTCAGTCTGTTAGCCCTGGTTGGCGAGGAGGTCCTGCGACTTTGTGGGGCCATGGATAGGGAGTGCATAAAGGAACAGGTGCGGGGAGAAGTGCAGCCAGAACCTCAACAAGAGGTTCTGGAGGAGCCAGAAAAGGGGCTGCAACCTGGCACACTCCAGGTAGGTGTGCGCCAGGGTCTCCCTCACACCACAAAAGGGGCAGGTGTCAGGACAGGGGGTGAACCACGCTCTTAGTCCTGGAGCAGGAAGAGATGAATGCAAAAGCTCTATGGCAGAGTGTCATTGGGCCCAGCTGGGACTAGGTGGCATTGGTGGGAGATTGAGGGCCCACACATGGGGAGGAAGGGCACACTTTACTGGGGCATGCATGTGCTGAGTGGCTAGCCCAAGCTCCAACCCCATTACTAAGTGGGAGGGAAGGGGCCCATATTGCAAGTTTGTAATGTGTGCCAAAAAACTGTGTGGGGCCTGGTGACACTGCTCTGCTTGCTGGACTAGAGAAAGGAGCAAAAGGAAGGTTGTTCCTTGACTCTCAGACAAAACCACCTTCATCTTCCCTGCTCAGTGGCAAGGTTTCTGACTAAGGTCAGTTCACACCAGACTCTTGTACTTTGTGTTAATTGAGTGCCATTTATTTCCAGTCATGAACATCTAGTGAAGATGTAACCTGCTGGTCTGCAAGCATTACAGGTCCAGCTCTCTGTAACTCCAACTAGTGAGGTTGAGCTCAAGCTGAGGCAGTTTCTCCTTTTAGCCCCGGAGATCCCCACTGTGTCAACCAAGATGGCAACTGTCACAAAGAAAAGCCATAAGTTCACAGGGCAGAAATCACAACTGCCACGTAAGGATTCCTCCATGGCTGTGGGAACATCTTTCCCACTGGCTCTAACCAGCCTTTTGTTAGTGGAGACAGCCATCTTGATGAATTGGTAATATCATATCTGCTACTGACCACATGCAGGCAACCTAGGTACCACTTGACAATGGTGAAGAATGGCTGTAGATGACTCACACAGTCCACCCTGCTTTGTCACTCCTTGTTCCTTGCCAGGCACACACAGATGCCCAGCTTTAGTATTACCAGTGCTTCTTTTACTACGTTGAACAACCCACCACCAACTATACATTTTCACAGGCCACACAGCTCCAAGTATCCTGTCAGCCCGGCCCGGCCTGGCCCGGCCCGGCCCAGATCAGATCAGATCAGATCAGATCAGATCAACCCCAGTTTTCCACAGCTTACCCTTAGCTAGCTGCTCCTCCCAGCTTCTCTCTTACTGTTTCCTCCGTGGGAGCTTTTATGGAGTCTGGTTAATAAACTCACCAGCTGCTCCTCATTAGCTCCCTGGCTGGCCAGCTCACCCAGCTGGCTTCACTTCCTCCTTGATTAGGGCTCTGGAGCAGGGGCTAGCCCAGCATTCTGCTAGAGGCAGGAAGAGGAACTTCTTCGAGCGCTGATCGGACACATTCAGTAATAGCTGTATTCATGCCGCAGCGTGCGATTGGTCGGAACTTTTTGCCCTAGCCCGTCAGAAGAAGGCAGGCAGCCACCGCCCCCTGCACCATCCTCAGGCTATATATGTGGCTGCCACCTGGCCCCTCCCAAGTTCCATTTTGTCTGCTTCAGCGTCTGTTTGTGGAACACCCTGCTCCTTGTGTCTGCAAGAAGCCTGTTGCTCGTCTTTGCTGTTTATGAGCTTTTCACTCGATTGGGAGCACCTATTCATGGACCTAGTTCCACCGAAGAAGGTTCCCTCCCTTGAGCTGGAACACTGACTGCACGCTCCTCTGCTGTCCACCATGCCAGGGTTTAAACCCTGCACCGAATGCGGCAAGGCCTTCCCATGGGACAATCCCCACGAGAAGTGCCTCTGGTGCCTGGGTGAGAGCCGTGTGGTCACTGCTTGCTCCATCTGCTTGTCCTTCAAATCAAGGACAGGGAGCTAAGGCACCGTGCCTTGGCCTCATAGCAGGCTCGGCAGTCTTCCCCCAAGGCCTCAGGGTTTCCCGTGGCACCACATGCCAGTGTTATGTGTGAGCTCTGTGTTCTTAAGGAATCAGAGCATAGTATCCAGCCTGTGCCTCCCCTCCCCACCCCACCCCCGACATCCCCCAATCTCTGCTTGAACTGAAAATCAAAAACAATAAGAAGGAAGTAGGAGACATCCTAATCTACCCATATCTGAAAGCCATCACACAGTTAATGGAGCTTCATTTGCATTGACTGTGGAGAGCCAAGCTCCAAAGCAAGAACTGACTGCACTGAACCCTGGGATTGAAGAAGCAGGAACCGCACTGAACTCTGGGATTGAAGAAGCAGGGAAGCATTGCATCATGGGGATCTCACACCACAAGGAACAAACTCAGCAATTATCAGACCATTCTAGTCATAGACATGATAATTGATACCCAAAATACTCAGTCTGCCTGATTGTATTGTGAGCTTCCCTGAACCATCACATCCAGCCAGGAATGTGTATTGGCCACTTAAACAAGTCCTTATAAAAAACCTTGATTGAGTACTGTGTCTGTCCTGTGCAAGTCCTGACTGAGTACTGTGTGTCCTGTGTAAGTCCTGATTAGATCCTGTCTGAATCCTGTGTGAGTTTGGATTGAGTCCTGAGTCCTGATGCTTGGATCTAAAGCTGTATCATTTCCACTGGGATTTGGCTTTTCTTCTTTTTTGCTGATTGGTGTAGGAGCTTTGTTTCCATTAAGCTCTGACCCTGATCTGCACAACCTGGGAACCTTTCTGCTACACAGAGTGATGAGACTCCTCCCCCCCCCCGGTTTAAGAATGACTCTCTTTCTCGAGGCCTGATAGAGTAGAATCTAGGTAATATTGTAGCTGGGTGTTTTTCTTTCCTTGTATGTTTATTTATGCTGTAACTGGGTATTTTGAAGTATTCTTCTCTCCTTTTGTAATTATTATTACAGCGAGTTTTAGACTCCTAGCAATAAAATGCCTTTTGTAATCAAGCCAGTTTCCAGACTCTTTTAAGGCATCATTCCCTCTACTTTGTGGTCTTGGTTCCTTTATATCGCTTTGCAGCAATGCTTCTTTGAGCGCTCCTCAGATGCATTCAGTAATAGGTGTCTCCGTGCCGGAGCGCCGGATTCGCCAGAGAAAACTTGTCCTAGCCTGTCAGAAGAGGGGAGGCAGCCACTGCCCCTCCTGCTACCTGCAGCTATATATACAGCCGCCTCCCCGCCCCCTACTCAGTTTCATTTCTTCCGCCTTGCGCATCGGAATTGGAATGTCCGCTCCTTGCAAGTCGCAAGCAGCCTGTCTCTTGGCCTTCTACTCACTGTCCAACGGGGCACATCTCTTTGTGGATTTAACTCCACTGTGAGAGTCCCCAACACCGGACCGGAACATCACATCAATGATGCTGAGGTTCAGACCCTGCGCCGAGTGCGGCAAGTCCTTCCCCCAGGACAACCCCCACAGCAAGTGCCTTAGGTGCCTGGGCAAAGACCACATGGTCTTGGCATTGTGGGGGAAAACTGGTCCGGGTCCTCAATCTGGAAAGAGAAACCACGAATCCTCCCCAAAGATGAAGGCCCGTTCCCAGCTGAGACTCGAATAAGCAGAGAATGAGGTGTGGTTCAGAGTTTATTATTCAGCTGAATAATAAACGGAACTGCATCAGAGGGAAGCAAAGAGAAGCTAGCCTCTCTGAGCAAGAACCCCCTGTATAGGGGTTACAGGTCATATATACCTTCTAACATGGAAAATACAATATACATAATGCAACAAGCTCATGCATAATACAACAAGTTACATCATGCCTAAAATCCGTACATGGTATTACTACTCTTAATATGCAGGTTACACAATTAGATTATGCTTAATAGGCAGCATATAGTTAGCCCGCTTCTGTTGTTGTTTACAGCTTATTTGGGTAACAGTTACTGTCCTTGACCAATGAGAGTGGCCAGACTCCTGTGACCCCTCGGCTACCTGGCCCCCGTCAATCTGTTTACCAGACTAGGTTGATGGCTTCCTATCAGGGTCCAGACAGGAGGGATTGTCTTATAATCTAAATTTGTGGATTATCTTTTTATCTATAGAAACAGTCTACCTTCTTATCTAAGTCACTAGCTCCCCTGACTTAATATAAATTCTGTAATTAATGTTGTCTTAGCAAACACAGAGACTCTCACACAGAACTTCCAAACCAAACTTACTCCATCTTGCAATTTCCTTTACAATTCCCCCCTTTCAACCAAGAGTGAAAGCTCGCTGGTTGATTTTATTTTCACACAGGACCTTTAGCGTATTTAATTTGGGGTTGGCGTGCACACTTCCCGAGACAGAAACACGTTAATTTGCAACTGACATATAAAGTGATAATGAACAAAAGTAAAGATATTAATCCTGATGATAGCCATTTTTTGAAGTCCCCTAGGTCAGGTATCCAGGACCATAACCAATGTCCTCATCCTGGCTTAGTCATTTTTCCAAAGCCCGTAAATCCTTTAAGCATGATTCGATACAATTTGAATTATCAGTGAGATCAAAGCAACACATTCCTGCAAATTCCTCGCACCTATGTGCTGCCTTCAGTAGCAAATACTATTCCTTCTACTGTTAAGGCAGGGGCTACACAGAAATGAGTGCTATTTAAACTTGTGAGCTAATTCTACAAATACATTATTTGCAGTGCTGTATTTTAAGAACCCTAAAAGGGGAAGGCAAGTGTGGCAAGGTCACCCCCCTCCCCTTCAGGAGGGAAGAGGTGTGTGAGGCCTGGCTCAACAGTTCAAGTCTTCTCCCCAAGGGGTACTGGTCATAGTTCAGCCAGCCCCCATCCAGGAAGATCCCTGGCTTTTGCAGTCTTTCTGGTACTCTCTTCCTTCCCTGGCTCTGGGTCCCAGCTTAAAGAGCCTTCAGAGCAGTGGAAGGGCCAGCTGCTTATCTCTATCTCTATCTCTATCTCTGGTTAAGGTTGGGGAGAAACAGTCTCCTCCTGTGCCTGGGGAGCTTCCAAACTGAAGCAACAGCCTCAGCTTTTTCCCCCCTTCGCCTAGTGGAAGCAGCCTGGGGTAGCCCTTGATTGGGTGCAGCTGTCTGTAATTAGCCTGCAGAGGCCTTTTATTTGCAATCAGGGAAAAGGGCCTCCACTGATGCACCCTTCTGTAGCCCTCAGCCCTGACCTTATCACACAAGTTATCATTGCTATTACCCACTGCATTTCTAAAACAAAACAGGGATGTCCCTGGAACCTTCTTATTATGCCTATTCTTCCAACAGAAGCAACCCCAAATTAGTCCCAAAATTCCCAGCCCCAGTCCAAAAACAATTACGAAGTAACCATGCAACTCAAGCATCACTTTACAGTTCACTGATCTTCACTCAGTCCTTTAAGTAAGATAGGTGGAATTAAAGTCTTCTTTTCCATCTTGCAAGCATGGATTTGAAACTATCATGCTAACTGCCTTTGAGCTCCCACCTTTCTTATGAACCTTCGCCATCATTCAGTCTGGCCTTCTTGGGAACCACTGGTTCACCAAAGATAACAACACAATTTACAGCCAGCATAGAAAATAGCCACAAACATAAGGAATGACAGTATGCCTAACAACAATCGCTTTCCCCAGTGTTTGGTATTCAGGACTTAGATAACTATTTGTTTACTACATAACTTTACAAAGTACCCTTAAGTTGTTTGGGGGCCTCCATTGCCCACTATTGTTATACTGTTACAAAGTCTTCTGTTTGCCCTATGCTCCACCCCTGGGCCATGGAGGACCTTAAAACCTTTAAATTTAGCTTTAAATTGTAAGCTAAAATGACATCTCAGGGTCTGAACAAGTCGCCAAATTTTTCACCTTTTTGAAAAACAGGTATGCCAATTACTACAAGAAAACAAATACCACAACACAATAACAGTAGGGTGAATTATCAAGGTAAGATAGGAAAGCTGACAATTAATGCACACAACAGCATGCAGTGTTGCTACACAGATAAAACCACTTTACTGAAAAGTACAGGGCTCTGGATGGGGTGTTATAGTGGGACACAATTTTGCAACTCATAGGTATGATGAGTATAAGGACTGGTCCATTCTCTTCAAAACTGTGGCTCCTACAATTTTTACCCATTAAATGTGGGAGTACTACAAATTTGCAGAGTGGATTTATTACAGGTATTAAACATATTTTTTTTTTTATCCACACTGGGTTACCTGAACAGTTGCTAGAGCATTTGCAGCCGCATTTAATTTTTCTTTCTCAGTATTCTTTTGGTATGCACAGTAGTGTGCCCTACTTTAAGCTTTGATACATTTAGCTCGGGCACTGATTTTTTTTTTAATATATATATATTGGCCCCACACTGTCTTTGCCCAAATATACCAATTATTTTGTTTCCATTTACTAGCCCAAAGGTAAAGCCATTAGCTACTGCCCACTAGTCAGTATAGATGTAACACCCGGGGTTTGCCAATTATTTTGCCTTGGTTACTGCCAACTGGACAGCTTTTAGTTCAGCATATTGGCTGGTTTTATTGTTCCCTTCCTGGGTGAGCTGTATGCCTTGCTGGCCTTGCATGGCCGCTGCTTGTCACACCAGGTTCGGGCCATAGTATTTAGCACTGCCGTCAGTGAACCAGGCATAATGTCTGTGCAATGGATTAAGTGGCCCATAGGACGGGTCCCAGGTAGCTAGTCCAGTAGTAACTGGTAAAGGCGGTGGGGTCTTCTCTGCATCAGGGAAGCGGGTGACCTCCTTGTGCTGAGGTGAAACTCCCATGGGCCTGGTTTTGCCTGCTCCTGTATATATTATTTCCATTTTAACACAGTACTTGGGAGGGCTCGTCCTGTCCTGGGTCCCAGTGGTTCCTGGACCCATGCCATAATAGGGAGTTCTGGTTTTAACACAACCTCCTGCTCTTCTGTCAGTTGTTTTATTTCCTGTAAAGCCCAATAACATGCTAAAACCTTTTGCTTAATTGGTGTGTAATTTGCTGCTGCACCCTGTAGGGATTTGCTCCAGAACCCAAGTAGGGTTCAGCACTGATCACAAGTTTGCCACAGGCTCCATGCTGCGACCCCCCGGGCAACCAATACCTGCAACTTTACTGATCCTGGTCCCCAGGGTCTGAGTGCCATGGCAGTTGCCATTGCTTGCTTTGCAGCTTTTTCCATTAAAAGAAAGGTTGGAAGATCAGCAACTGTCTAATCCAGAGGCAAAACCTTGAAAAACTTGTAAAATGATACCATTGAAATTATGAGGCTGCCTGTCTCAGTTTTCCCATTTACCATTCTAGTATATGCACAAAACTTTACCAAAAATTTACACACAGTACACTTAACAACAAAGATTGCATGCATTTTTTACATCACTATGCCTTAATATAACGTCAGTATTAATTTTTTTTTATAGATGGGTGTTTACAGGTACATACCCATGCTGCACTCTTTTTAAGGCAGTTTGTTCCCAGGGTTGGTTGGTTTAACCCTTTGCTCTTATCACTTTTTCCAGGACCCTTATGGTGCTGGGATTTCAGGGTCAGAGGTACCAAGAATCTATTGCATTTTTTCCCCTCCCTTCTGTAAGAGATTACCATGGGGTGGGCTGCTGTCCTCTGTAGCTGGTGTAGGTAGCACAAAGGCAGGGGTGTTACTTTTACAGTAGAACTGCCCCTCCCCACTGTCAGCAGGCAGGATGGAGTATTCACAAGCTGGATTTTCCTGGCTAAAAGAAGCAAAGTTAGTTTTTATCACATTAAGATAAATACAATTTCCTCCTGAAATCTGAATTGCAGGCTAAGTATTTGGGTGCAGACTTTGACTCAACCACTGCCTCTGGGGCATCCCTTCTGTAACCCCACAAATTACTTATAGCCATTCTCTTTTTTTTTCTCTTTTTTTTTCTGAGGCACAGTATTTGCTGCTCTCTTAATTGTTAAGAGTTTACCAAATACCCTTTTTTTAGGGTTTTTTTTTTTGTTCTAGTTTTGTGGTACTCACACAATTTTGAGCTAAGTTTGTGCAAATCCTGAATTTGATTTCCAATATGGACTGTTCCTGCCAATTATTTACAAACAATTCCTTTGGGGAAAGGGCCCATTTTTTTCTCTAAATAGTTGTAAACACTCCTGGGGATAAAAACATGGTAGTAGCCACTACCTAACCCCATTGTATAATTTAACTATTAGGATAACATAATGTGATTGTACCAAATTATACACAAAAACAAAACAAAAATTTACAATACGCACCAAGATTAGTAACAAGACAAACACCATAAAACACAAAACATAAACAAGAACTTGGTTACAAAAGAAGATGCATGAATTTTTGTTTAGGTGTTTTGCTGACACCAGTTTTTTGCTTCTGAAAAACAAAAGAGCATTTTCTTACCCGTTGAGAAGGGAGTCAGTGTATTGATTAAAACAACCCCATAAACTAAAAATAAACTTTTACCAAATTTCTCTGGTTCTGATGGCCATACCCACAGCCAGCTTTTCAAAGTGTTAAATGCTAACAAAGCCAAAGCATGCAAGATTCTAAAACCAAGAGTGTTGGCTTAAGTTTTTAAAACCTTACAGATCTACACAATTACAGAAGTACACAAACAATTTTTTTTCCTTGACTGATTTCAATCAAATTATTCACATTTAAGCGCTCTAGTTAGGATTTACAGACCATTTGCTTGAGAAAAAGGCCCATTTTTTTTTAGGATGACTTCATAGAAACCAAGACTTTACCTTTCACAACACCTTTTTACATTTAAAGTATGTGCACAATTTTTCTTTGTTCAAATTTTCGAAGACCAAAACTGCAAAGGAGGAGTAAGGTGAAAAGCCACCAATTAACCCTGTTTAGAATACAAGTTCACAGCATCATTTCAACTGTAGCTTTAACTTAAACTCTTCAAATAAAAGAGACAGTGACAGAGAAGGGGGAAGAAGAGAAGAAGAAAGCGATTTATGAAAAAGAAAACTAAGGTTAAAAGGGTACAGAAAGCAATAACCCATCTGGAAGGAGGCAGGCTGTCATCGCCAATTTTTCCTGCTGGGCTTCCAAGTCCTGCATGTCTGCCCACACATACCAGTAATCCAGGGGCGTCACTGGGGCAGGGAAAGACCCGGGGCACGGGCCCCGCTCCGCCCCCGGAGGGCAGGCCCTGCCCCCAGCCAAAAGGCCACACCCCCCGGCCCGGGATGGGGCCAGGGGGAGGCTGCAGTACCGCCGCTGCCAGCTGGGCCGCGCTGCTGTGCAGCGCAGCTCCGCCTAGCCTGGCCCGGCCCAGTACGGCCGGGCCCACGGCCGCGGCCCTGGATCCCCAGCCAGGGACGGGGCTGCCGCGGCTGCAGCCAGGCCCTGGATCCCCAGCGGGGGGACGGGGCCACTGCAGCCGCGGGCTGCTGGCCGGGTCCCGGATCCCCAGCAGGGGATGGGGCCGCTGCGGGCGGCCAGCCGGGCCCCGGATCCCCGGCCTGGCCGCCGGTGGCTACGGCGACCCCGTCCCCGGCTGGGGATCCAGGGCTGCGGCCGCAGGCCCGGCCTCCAGCGGCCGCTTCCGGCCACACTGGGCCAGGCTAGGCTGAGCCGCGCCGCACGGCAGTGAGGGCTAGATGGCAGCAGCGGCGTGGCCACCCCCTGGCACTATCCCAGGCCAGGGGGCGGGGTCTGCCGGGTGGCCAGATAGCCCCCGGATCCCTGGCCGGAGACGCGGCTGCCATGGCCGCAGACCGCCAGGGATCGGGCCCCGGATCCCCTGACCGATTGGGCCTGAGACCCAGGGCACCAGCGTTGGGACCCGGGGTACGTGCCCTGGGTGCCCAGCGCTAGCGACGCCACTGCAGTAATCCAGTTGTTTAGGATGGAAAATCTCAAGGATTTTCCTGAGGTACCTCAATTTGTCCAAATCCAAATCTCCCAACTGGGGCCATTGTAATTTTGGATCCTTATGGGTGTAACCTGGCCATTTTTTTTTTTTTTTTTGACAAAGATCGATCAGCTTCTGGGTTTTTGTTTTTTTCCCAAAACCCCGGTGCCTGCGAGTCAATTCCAGTTTACCAGAACTTTTCCTAGGGGGACTGTCTTCCGGGATAGACTGACTCTGTCCCATTGTCACCTTAGGCAGCCGTCCCTTTCCTGATCTGTCCAACAGATCTAGTCCCTCCTCCCAGAGCCTGCCTTCTTGGCTCAACCTAGCCCACCTGACCTGGAAAGGGCAGGAACAATTCTCCAACCGGGAAAGGAGAATTCTAGGTTGCCTCAGACAGAATGGAGGACTTATCCAGAGTACAAAGATGTGAACCACACAAGAATAACAAACAAAGGAGTCACCTTATCACCCCAAAGGGGTTGCCGTCCTGCCCCAAGTTCCCATAGGTGAACTCACCCAATCTGTTGGCCGGCCGGGGTTGGGGCTGGATGGCAGCACCTCCGGGGTGAGCTGGGTAACTCCTGCCTGGCTCGCCAAAATTTGTGGGGGAAAACTGGTCTGGGTCCTCAACCTGGAAATAGAAACCACGAATCCTCCCCAAAGATGAAGGCCTGTTCCCAGATGAGAGTCGAATAAGCAGAGAATGAGGTGTGGTTCAGTTTATTATTCAGCTGAATAATAAACGGAACTGCATTAGAGGGAAGCAAAGAGAAGCTAGCCTCTCTGAGCAAGAACCCCCTGTATAGGGGTTACAGGTCATATATACCTTCTAACATGGAAAATACAATATACATAATGCAACAAGCTCATGCATAATACAACAAGTTACATCATGCCTAAAATCCGTACATGGTATTACTACTCTTAATATGCAGGTTACACAATTAGATTATACTTAATAGGCAGCATATAGTTAGCCCGCTTCTGTTGTTGTTTACAGCTTATTTGGGTAACAGTTACTGTCCTTGACCAATGAGAGTGGTCAGACTCTTGTGACCCCTCGGCTACCTGGTCCCCATCAATCTGTTTACCAGACTAGGTTGATGGCTTCCCATCAGGGTCCAGACAGGAGGGATTGTCTTATAATCTAAATTTGTGGATCACCTTTTTTATCTATGGAAACAGTCTACCTTCTTATCTATCTAAGTCACTAGCTCCCCTAACTTAATATACATTCTGTAATTAATGTTGTCTTAGCAAACACAGAGACTCTCACACAGAATTTCCAAACCAAACTTACACCATCTTGCAATTTCCTTTACAGCATGTTCCATCTGTCTCTCCTTTAATCCATGAACAGTTAAAGAGAGGGAACAGCAATGCTGCGTCCTAGCCTCGGAGGAGGCTTGGCACCCTTCACCCAAGGCTTCGGGTTCGAGCCCAGTACCAAGACCCAGATCGGCACTAGAGCCTACGTGGGACCGTGCCACTGGTGGCCGCCACTGCTACCACACCACCTCAGTCGGTGCCGACTCTGGGACCACATCACCTACTTGGCAGCTCGGCACCATCCGAGGTTGCCCTCAGTCAGCCCAGAATCATTGGTGCCAGGCTCGCCTTGGCACCTTGCCATATCATCCCCAGTGTCAACGACACAGTACAGCCCAGCCTCACCGGTGCCCCCCTCGCCCCGGCACCACCTGACTCCACCCTCGGCACCACACAGCATGATGCCGAAGGAACGGGAGCCTTCCCGCCCAAGCAGTACTCCCTCCCTTAGCGAGGACTTGCCTGCGACTCACATGGAGTCACTGGTCGTCCTGTCCACCCCGGAAGCAGTGGAGGCAACACAAGCCCTGCTGCCCCTCCCCAACTCCCCCTGCCCCGTCTCCAATCCGAAGGGGCAAACCGGGCTTCATATCGAAGGCCTGGGTTCATCCGGGATGCTCACCCTCATTCTCCAGCCCCCTGTCTTCCATCCCGGCTGGGACTGACACCACTCCCCTGCTGGCACCTGGCCGGGAATCCTGATTCTCCTCCCCCTCCTCCAGCCCGGACGAGGGACCTTCTACGGGCTCCAAACAGCCCCGGTGCCACACATCAGCACCATCACCCTTTCGGTTTTGGCCCCAAGAATGGTCCCCTGAGGGAACTCCCCTCCGCGGTGGACCCCCGATGCTGTGCTGTCCCCAGCACCAGAGTCTTTTACGGGCAACCACTCGGTGCACTTTGACCTGCTGCGCCAGGCCATGGCCCATTAAGTATGGAGATGGTGCTCCTGAGTCTCCCCCCCGATACCCTGTTTGGACCGGCTTTCGCCTCCACTGCACCTTTAGCAATCCCACCCCACCCGAGCATGTGAGACGTCGCACGCTCTCAGTGGCAAGAGTCCAAGCTCCATCCCCCCGGTTTTGGATACGGCGAGCATGAAGTATTGGGTACCCGGTTCAGACTACCCCTCGCTCACTGGCCACCCAGGTCCCCCTAGGAACATGGTGCAGATGGCAATGGGGGCCGGAGAACCCCCGAGGGACACCCTCCCCCCCTCCAGGGAAACTAGGGAACTGGATTTGTTAGGCTGTAAGGTGTATTCTTCATCAGCCTTTCAACTGCGAGTGGCAAACAACCAGTCTATAACCAGTAGGTACTTGCTGGATGTCTGGGAGTCACTTGGGAGATTTAGAAATATGCTTCTTCCCAAGCCCAAGGATGAGTATGATGCCTTCCTGGAGGAAGGCAACATAATCTCTCAGGACCTACTTCTTTCAGCCCGCATGTGGTGGACACCGCTGCCCACACCATGGCCTTGGCGGTTACCCTCCGCAGGGCAGCATGGCTTGGGGAGGCCAGAGTGCCCCCTAACACACAGCAGGCAGTCCTTGACCTGTCCTTTGAAGGGAACATTCTGTTTCCCCCTGAAACCCTCTCTGTGGTGGGCACAGCTTGGGATCTTCAGGGAGAGGCCAAATATCTCTGCCTCCTCCCTCCCAGAATCACCCCCCCCAACTTAGCTCCCCAACCCCCCTGGCGGGACAACCCCCTTTCTCTTTCCTTCCCGCCTCACTCATGACGGGAAGAGGGCCTCCCCCCCCCCCCAAGAAGGGGCCCCTCTGACCACCGCCACCCTCTGACTCTTAAGGTGTGGGGGGTCCTAGGGCGTCACTGCTGCAGACGGCAATCCTTCCTTGTTCTTCCCCTTCTCCAATCACGGGAACAAGAATTCGATCGGGACACCGGGGGCTGACAGTACAGCAATGCCCGCCTACGGTGCCGGCACCTCAATACCGTAGCTACTACCCCCACCCACCTCCCACCCCCTAAGCAGCGACTTCCCTGACGATGGAAACCGCCTGTCTCCTACCTCTAACAGCCTTCCTTCTTGAATATTCCCCACTGCGTTCCCCAACCTACCCCCTCGTCGAGGGATGGAAGCGCATCTCGTTGTAGCCCAGCTTTGGTGAGGCTCCGAGATGCGCACGTCCGAAGCCTACTCTCAACAGATCTGTGCCTGTGGCCATGACATGTGTCCCAGGTAGGCCCCCTCGTTCCGGGTCAGGGGAAGGGGAGGGGATGCCCCACTCACACCACCACCTTCTGCGCTGTGACCCCAACCCCTGTCGACAGGATTTTCTCCTGTGTACCAAAGGGACATATCTGTGCAGCTATTCAGCTACCTGGATAGCTATTTCATTGGGAAGGTATCTCTAGAGCGGCATTTACCCATGCATGGGCCCTAGGCACGGCCCACTCCTTGCCCTTTTCCCACCCTTGCACAGTTCCTCGTCTCTATCCCCTAGTCATCTAGCGGGAAACAGGGGCCCTCCTCAGGAACCCTCAACTTTGTGTACCCTCTCTGAGGCGGCCCACGCTTCCCCGGCCTCACCAAAGCACAGCCGGGGGCTCCCCCTCTAAAACCCTGAGGAGGAACACCCTGTGGTGTACCACATGTTGGGAAACAGTGGAACGCCTATCCCTTTGAGTGCCCTTCCATATATAATTCCCACCTCGGCATCTACTGCCTTCTAGACAGCTGTCTACGTCAGACAGAAAGTTCCCTACTTCCGGGGCACTTGCGTAATTTTGTGCCTTATGCTCGTATTCTCTGGCAGGACACAACCCCCCCTTTTTCCTTCCACCCTGTGTCCCCACGGGATCACCCCACTACCCCTGCATAGCCTTTTAGTGCTACTGTGGTTTTTCTCCATGTACGTTGGCGGCGCCTGACAATTAAGCGGTCCCCGTTTTCCTTTCTCAAGGGCCCATTAACACCACTGCCATCCCGATGGCATGATACAGGGAACCAATCCTATGCAACATATAACAGTTTGGGGTTGTACCCCCTTTGATTCGCCCTCCGACTCCCTCTGGGCAGAAAACTTCGTTGGGTTCTCTGATCCCAGGGTGCCCCTCAGATACGGCAGCTGCCACCTCGTTGTGGTCCCATTCTCTGGCTTAAGAAGGACCCTCCCTTGGCAGCGGAGTTCTTCAATATCCATGTATTGAAGAGCTTTCCTCCTTGGCAGCCCTGGCATGGCATAGCGATAGAGTCATCAGTCGGGCAAGCACCATAGGTATTGAGTCTGCGGACTTTATGGCCCTTCTTTGATTCCTCGGTCACCAAGGGGCTGACTAGACGGTAGTAAGAGTTCTCTTCCATTCCTCTCCTTTCCCCCTCATGCTTGAGTGAGAGCGTTGAGAGGCAAACCCCACAAGCTCAGAGCAGTGGGGCCCCTCTCCACACTCTAGTGCCTTGAGGGCCCTGGTAGGCCCACCTCATCAACATTGCCTCAGGCCACCTTGGGGTCAATATTTTTCCAGAACCTCTCTCTTACAAGAGACTTGTCATGGTGCTGGCTCAGCTGAAAACACGTGCTTCAGTGCTAATTAGCACACCGTAGGCCCATCCTGCTTGGCTCGACTCTATGTGCCGCAGCTAGTGTCTCATGCTCTCCTCAGCTGCCCTTGAGCCCATCTCACAACCTTTTTCCTTTTCTCTCCTTTACCCAGATGGCTTGCTTGACCGCATCCTAGATAAGGGGCATTGTCATTCCTTTACTCCTCCCTGTGTACTCAGTAGTCGCCAGATCAGTCCGTGATTACATGGCTCCTGCAAAACCTTCAAGAGCTCTATGCCTTCCCTTTCTCTGCTCTCACGTGAGATGTGCCTATATGGCTAGTCTCTTTTGCTAGCTTTTAGTGTCCTCCTTCGAGTCCACGTGACACGGCCCAGGCCCAGACATTGTAGTCTGTTCCCTACATTCGATGCTTTCCTCCTAGGCAGGGGCACCCGCGCAACCCGCTTTCATAGGTTGCATCCTTTTTCTCCAGCTCAAGTGACCTTATCCAGCCTGTGTATGCATTCTGCCTCGGTGGGTTTGGTCTTGCCCTGTTCTAGTTGACCCCCAGATCTTGCTTCTTCCGGGTCCTCCAAGGCCCACAGCTTGAATTCAGCGAGTGTCTTGCTGGTGGGCCTCTACCTTACAGAGCTTGTTGCTGTGCTGAAGGCGGAAGTACCAACTCCACCCGCCATCCATCAGCATGGCTGGTAGTCACCTATTACTGAATGCATCTGAGCAGCGTTCGAAGAAGAACAGTGGGTTACTCACAGTAACCGTCCTTCTTCAAGATGGGCTGCTCGGATCCATTCAGGTCCGTCCCCTCCGTCCCTGCTTCTGGAGTTGGCAACTCTGAGGAACTGAGGAGGGGGTGGGGAGGCGGCTGTATATATAGTTGTGGGTAGCATGAGGGGTGGTGGCCGCCTCCCCTCTTCTGACAGGCTAGGACAAGTTTTTTCTGACCAATCTGGTGCTCTGGCATTGAGACACCTATTACTGAATGAATCTGAGCAGCGCATCTCGAAGAAGGACGGTTACTGTAAGTAATCCACCGTTTTATTACCTAGCTTAAGATCCCTGTGATGCCCACAACTCTGTAAGGTTTGCTTATTGATGGGGATATTAACCTGATTGACTCCAGGGGCATATAAGGGTGATGTTTCAAAGATGCCCACCAACTCGGGGTATGCTTATTTATTAGGGTTACTTTCTCTTTGGGGAAGAAGGTAATTCTATTAGTGTGCTACTTGTGTTTCTATATGGAGCTCATTTCTCCCTTCTGCACACTCTCTCCCCATGGAGCAACACTTGCAGGACCTCAATTTCCCAGGATTAGATTCTTCCAACCCCCAAATCCAAATAGCTAACCCACTACACACATTCATCAATTAACAAGGTGCGTCTGAGCAGACCAGGCCTATCAGCATTCTCAGCTGACCCCTTATATGTCCCTGAACTCAGCAGGCTGAGTCACGCAGCACTTCTCTGCTGCTACCCTTATATGCCCCTGGACTGAGTCAGGCTAGGTCAGAACAGCACTTCTTCAAGCGCTACTCGGATGCATTCAGTATTAGGTGTCTCTGTGCCGGAGTGCCAGATTGGTCAGAAAATTTTTGTCCTAGGCTGTCAGAAGAGGGGAGGTGGCCACTGCCCCTCATGCCACCAGCGGATACATATATGGCCGCCTCCCCACCCCCTCCTCAGTTTCATTTCTTCCACCTTGTGCGTCGGATCTGGAACATCCGCTCCTTGCTATTGCAAGCGGCCTGTCCTTCGAGATCAGCTTTCACCAACCAGGAGAATCTACTTGTGAAATTAATTCCACTACAAGGGCCTTCTGCCGTTGGACTGAAAGCCTACAATCATGCCAGGGTTCAAACCCTGTGCTGAATGCGGCAAGGCCTTCCCCAGGGACGATCCCCACGGTAAGTGCCTCAGGTGCCTGGGCAAAGACCACATGGTCTCGGCATGTTCCATTTGTCTCCCCTTTAAACCCTGGACCATCAAGGAGAGGGAACAGCGATGCCACGCCCTAGCCTCGGAGGAGGCTCAGTACCTCTCACCCGAAGCTTTGGGTTTGAGCCCGGCCCCAAGATCCAGCTCGGTGCTGGTGGCTATGCGGTACCGTGCCACCGGTGCCCACTGCCACCACACCACCTTTGTGCCGACTCTGGCACTGTGGCGCCGACCCAGCGTCCTGGCACCCTGGCACTGATTGGGGTCGCCATCAGCCAGCCTGGCACCATCGGCACCGAGCTCACCTCGGCACTGATCGAGGTCGCCCTCAGGCAGCCCGGCACCATCAGTACTGAGCTCACCTTGGCACCGTACCATGTCACCTCCGGTGCCGATGACCTGGCACCGATGACCTGGCACAGCCCAGCCTCACTGGTACTGACTTCACATCAGCACCGGCTAACCCCACCATCTTCACCACAGCGTCTGGTGCCAACGGAGCGGGAGTCCTCCCACCCGAGCAGTCCTTCCTTCCCCAGTGAGGACTTGCTCGCAGCCCATGCGGGGGAGATCCTCGTCCCTTCCATGCTGGAGGAGATGGAGGCAACACGAGCTCTGCTGCTCCTCCCAACTCCCCTTGGCCCACCCCTAGTCAGAAGGGGTAATCCAGCCATTTCATCAAAGGCCTGGGCTCAAAAGGGGCGTTTCCCATTTTCCCCCACTACGGAGGCCAGCATTACCACACCATTGGCACAGGGCCGGGAATCCCAACCTCCTTCCCCGGGCTCCAGCCCAGAAGAAGGGCCGTCTAGGGGCTGTAAATGGCCCCGGCATCGAACAGTGTCTCCTTTCCACTTTCGGGCCCAGGAATGGTCCCCCGAGGGAACCCTATCCCCTCCCAGATGAATCCCCAGTGCCATGCTGTGCCCAGCACCGGAGGCCTTTGCAGGAAACCTCTCAGCGCACTTTGACCTGCTGCGCCGAGCTACGGCCCACTTAGGCATGCAGGTGGAGCCTCTGAGCCTTCCCCCCGATACTCTGTTCCGGCCAGCATTCGCTGCCATGGAGCCCTTAGCAATTCCACCCCATCCGAGCATATGGGACCTTGCATGCTCCCGATGGCAACACCCATGCTTCGTCCCCCTGGTTTTGGATATGGCAAGCATGAAGTATAGGGTACCAGAACTGGACTACCCCTCACTTGCTAAAGGGGAGGTGGCCTTAGACCCAGGGCCAACTGTTTCGGGGGGGCAACTAATGAAAAAAAAGGTACGGTGGTGAGGATCATAGGTTCAAAACTAGGGAACTGGAGGGGGACACCGAGCAGAGAACCCTGGACAGCGCCCACTGCTCCTGGAATGTGTTGAGGGAGCCGGCGGATGCTGCCCAGAAGAACTCTGCCCAGAGACGTGAACGGACGAGGCACCGGAGATAGGCCCCACAGTCGTAGGCCCCTCCCTCAGCCAGCCTCCTCTCCCTGGTCTTATAGATGGCCTCTTTCGCATAGGCCAGGAGGAGGCTGGTGAGGACGTCCCGCGACTTCGTGGGGCCGCGAATGGGAAGTGAATAAAGGAAGGGGTGTGGGGAGAAGTGCAGCCAGAACCTCAGGAAGAGGTTCTGGAGGAGCTGGAAGAGGGGCTGCAACCTGGCGCATTCGAAATAAGCGTGAGCCAGGGTCTACCTCTTGCCACAGAAGGGGCAGGTGTCTGGATTGGGGGTGAACCGCACCAAGAACATGCCCATGCTCACAGGTCCATGCAGGAGCCACCAGCTAATGTCCCCAGTGGGCCGTGGGGTCAAGGTGGCATAGAGGCTGGCCCACCTGAAGTTCTCGCCCTCTGCATGTGGAACTAGGTCCCGCCACTTGGTGTCAGGGTGGGACACGAGGGCAAGGAAGTGGAGAGTGTGGAGCACGAGCGTGTACAGGTGTTTGCGGGGTGCGGTTCGGAAGGGGACCAGCTGCAGGTCTAGTAGCTGGCTGGGGGTGTGGGCGGCAGGGGGAACTTGCGGGGCTGGGGCCCAATCACAAGCTCCGGAGGGCCGGGACTGAGAGGAGGGCGGGGGGTGCCCTCTCGCAGGACCTGCTAAAGGTAAGCCCGAGCAGTAGGGAGCAGGGCCACCTTCACCTCTTGGAGTAGGTGCCGGGGGGTTCAAAGGGTGTAGAGCTCCATGCGCTGGGCGAGCACTAGGGGATCCACCTAGTCCCTCCGGGCATAGTCAAGGAGGTCTCCGACCCTAGTGACACCTGCCAAGAACAGCCTCCGCCTCACGGAGGGGGCGTCCGCCGCCTACACACTCAGACGGGGGTTGTGTAGCAGGGGCTCCATGATGAGGTCCTCCCCCTCGGTGGGCACAAGGGCCCTGGAGGCCGAGACCAGCCGCCAGGTCAGGAGGAGGCCCTGGTAGATGGCCGACAGCTCGGAGAGGTCTCGAGGACCACCTCTCAGACGGATGTAAAGGAGCTTCTGGTCGTATCGGAGCCCTCGGTAGCGGTGAAGGAAGATGTGCGCCAGGTGGCTGCACGCCGGACTACCTGCACCATAAAGGAGTCTCTGCAGGGCCTGGAGGCAGAAGGCGTGGACCTGGCTGTGGACACAGCACAGGCCCTGCCCTCCCTCCTCCAGGGGGAGACTCAGAATCCCTGCAGAGACCCAGTGCAGTCCTGGCCAGAAGAACTCCAGAACTGTCTTCTGGAGGTGGGCTAGGAACATCGGGGGCGGGACCAGGGTGTTGAGCTGGTGCCAGAGCATGGACAGGACAGGCTGGTTGACCACCAGTGCCCTCCCACAAAGGGAGAGGCACCGCAGCAGTCCCGTCCATCTCCGCAGCCGCCCAACGACCCTGTCCTCCAAATTGTGCCAGTTCTCATCCGGGGAGGGATGGGTGGCAGAAAGGTAAATGCTGAGATAGAGCAGTGGACCCGCGCTCCACCGGATGGCTTGGAACACGGGTGGGAGGGGGCCAGCCGATCACCCGACCCCTACCGTCAGGTCAGGGCTCTTGACCCAGATGACCTGGGCTTAGGAGGCCACCGAGTAGATGGCCTGGCAACCCTCCAACCGCCTCAGGTCGCCTGTGTCCTGGACCACGAGGAGCATGTCATCGGCGTACGCTGACAGGACCAGCCATAGCTCTGGCTCATGGAGCACCAACCCTGTCAACCTCTGACAGAGGAGACAGAGGAAGGGCTCAATGGTCGGAGCGTACAGCTGGCCCAACAGCGGGCAGCCTTGATGCACTCCTAGCCCAAAGCTGACTGGCTCGGTGAGGGTCCAGTTGAGCTTGACCAGGGACTCCGTGGAGGCATACAGCACCTGGAGAAAACCCACAAAGTGTGGCCCAAAGCCGAAGGCCCACAGGGTGCCCAGGAGGTACCCGTGGTCCACCCTGTCGAACGCTTTCTCCTGGTCCAGGGCCGGGAGGACGAACGACAGACCATTCCTACACCCGAGCTCCAAGACATCCCGGAACAGGTACAGATTGCTAAAGACGGACTGGCTCGGGATGGTGTAGGTCTGGTCGGGGTGGACCATGTGCTGCAGCACGAACCCAAGCCGCAGCGAGATGGCCTTGGCCATGATCTCATAGTCCGTGCAGACGAGCGAGACAGGACGCCAGTCCTGAAGGTCATGGGGGTCCCCCTTCTTGGGCAGCAGGGCCAGGATGGCCTGCCAGCAAGAGAAGGGGAGCTCCCCACTTCCCTCGGACTTGGCCCAGATTGTGGCCATGTCTGGGCTGAGGATGTCCCAGAATATGCAGTAGAACTCCACGGTCAGCCCGTCTATGCTCGGGGATTTGTTGGTGGCCATGAGACGGAGGGCTCCCGTGAGCTTGGCCAGAGTGAGAGGAAGCTCCAGCCAGTTTAGGTTGCCCATGATGAGTGCGGAGAGTTCATTCCAGAGTGCCCTGCAGGCGTTGGCTTTGGTCATGTCCGGGGAGAAGAGGCTGGCGTAGAAGGCCCTGGCCCTTCCACGCATCTCCTCCAGCTCCGTGAAAGGAGTGCCGTCCTCGGCATAGAAGAAGTGGGAGCCACGATCCATCTCCCGAAGGAGGTGGATGCGGGATTGAACAAAGGCCCCCCGGGCCTGAAGGTCCTCGAGGGCCCGGAGCTCCTCCCACTTCTCCCGGCACGCTCCACAGAGGGACGGGTCCTCAGGGCTGGTGGCCAGGCGCCTCTCCAGCTCCAACACCTCCTGCTCCAGCTGGTCTATCGCCGCATCCCTCTGCCGGCTGGCCCCCCGAGTGTAGTCGCAGCAGAAAAGCTGGGCATGCACTTTCCCCGTGTCCCACCAACTCCATGCCAAGGGAAAGGCGGGCCTCTGCTCCCACCAAGCCAGCCAGAACTCCCGGAAGGCCGCCACAAAGCCCACATCCTCCAGCAGGCTTTTATTGAAGTGGCAGTAGGCCAGCCCCGGCCTCTCCACCGAGAGAGAGGCCGTCACGGTCACTAGGTGGTGATCTGAGAAAGGGGCCTGGGGGGACACTGGGCAGGATCATCGAGGGGGGGAAAGGGGAGCTCTCCCACCTGGGACAACCCCTCGGGGCCTGGCTGCTTGGTGCCGGGGGCTGCCCACTGGGAGCTGCCAACTGCTTGTGGGACACCGAGTGCCACCGGGCAGGTGGAGGGGTCAGGGGGCGTCTCTGGGGTGAGGTCAGGGACAGCGGGGAGGAAAGGAGGTTTTGGGGAGGGAGGGGGCAGCAACAGCAGGTTGCCGCCCAGCTCGAGGCCTGCTGGGAGGGGATCGTCCTCCCCCGCAGTGACCAGATCCAGGGCCTCAAGCTCTGCAAAGATGGAGCCTAATGTGCTCCCCACTGCCAGGGGCACCGCTGCTCCAGACACCGGGGTCAGAGTCACCTCGGCGGTAGGCGCAGATGTTACGGGCAGTGCGGGGCCAGAGGGGGCGGCTCTATCCAAGGTTTCCCTTGGAAAGGAATCCAGAAGGGCCTCCATAAGGGGGGCAGCGCTGCCCCCATCTGTTGCTGCTTCCATCTCCTCAGCCTGGCCCTCCTGCTGGTTCCCATCAGGGGGCATGGCGGAAGGCCCATCGGCAGCAGGAGTCTGACAGTTAGCCCCCCGCAGTGGCTTCTGGGGGCCCTCCTCCCCATCCAATGTGGAGGAGAGGGGATGGACATTCCTTTGCTTGCTGCGCCCCTTGACGAGGGCCCAGCCCTCCAAGGTGTCAGTGGAGGGCTGGTCAGTGGGGGCAGAATCTGGCAGCAAGGGCAGAAGGGCTGGGGGGCAAGGGAGCAAGGGCGGAACAGCAGAGGGGTGGGAACCCTCCCCCTGGGGTGAGCCCTCTCCCTGACTGGGGCCAGCCACCTCCCCCCCCTCCTCCGAGGGCCCTGATGGTCGTGGGGTGGGAGGAGAAGGAGGGACGGCTCTGGTGGCTGGCTGGCTAAGGCTGTTGGCAGTGGTATGGCTGGCACCCACCGCGGCCTCAGGGGGCCTGGCTGCTCCCTCGTCGTGGCGGCCCAGGGGGCAGTCCCTCCGGACGTGCCCCGTGGCCCTCCATAGGAAACACCGAGCCTCCCCCGCGGAATAATGAATCCAATAAAGTGCCCCTTGATGGGGCACTAAGAAGGACCCCTCTAGAGCCACTCCATCATGAGCCCCTGCCAGCAGCAGTTGAATCTGCACCTGCCAGCGGAAGGACAGAACGTGACGGAGGGTGGTGTCCTTGCAGCCCAGTGAGAGAGTGCTGATGGTAGAAACCAGCTTCCCCAGGGTGGAGAGGTGGGGAAGCAAGGTGGAATTGGGGAGGAAGGGTGGGACAGAGGTGAGGACCACCCATACGCCCAGGTCCTCCAGGGGCTCCACGGGAAAGTAGACGCCTGCCACCGCCAAGCCCTTCACCACCGCCTCCTGCACGGCGGCCTCCGATGCCAGGAAGAACATGATCTTCCCGTACGTCACAGAGGCTGCCACAATGGTCGACGGCCCCACCACCCTTGCCATCACCCACACGTAGGTCTCCACGTGCGGGAAGGTGGCCACCAGGAGACAACTGACCCCATGTCTCCTGGTCAAGGTGGAGAAGGGGCCCCGGTCACCCGAGGTGGAAGGCAAGGAGGCGGCGCGGGCTGATGGTGTGGCGGTGGGTGGAGGGGTGGCGGCCACCTGGGCATATGCCCTGGGGGCAGGGATATCCCCAGAGCTGGTGGAGGGAAGGATGGGGGATGAGGGGGCTGCGGCTGATGCTGTGGCCACGGTGACAGCAGGGCCCTTGCTCGCCTTTTTCTGCCGGTGTTTTCAGCTGGCCGAGGTGGTGGCAGCAGGAGCAGAGGTGGAGGCACCTCCCATGCCCGCTGCTGCTGCCGCCCCTGCCGCTGGGGGCATCGGTAGTGGCAGAAGCAGCAGCAGCAGTTGAGGGGGTAGCTGCAGGGCTGGATGAGGGAGCAGGCTGGGGGAGAGGAGTGGAGGGGACTGGGGAAGTCTCCATGCCCCTGGGTAAGGGATGGTCAGGAGAGGAGACTGGGTTGTGGGAGGGGAGTGGGGTGTCAGAGACGGGATGAGTGGGCAAGGGCAGGAGGTAAAAGGGGGAGTGGGAGGGGCTAGGGAAGTCCTCTCCTCACCACTGAGCTGTGGGCTGGGGAGGAGGGCACCGGCTAGGGCAGGGGCAGGGACGCAGGAGGGGGGGGGAGCAAGCAATGGGAGGGTGGGGGACAATGGCAGGGGTTGGGGGAAGGCTGGCAGACCACTTCTCCCCGCTGAGCTGTGGGCTGGGGAGGAGGGTGCCTGGGAGAGAGGGATGGGGCTTGTGTGGTGCAGGAGGGGGCTGGCTCCTCCAGCTGCACTTAGGGGGCTGGTTAGTGGGGTGTCAGGGGGTGCAGTGAACTAGAGGAAAAAATAAACAAGTGAGTAGGGGTTCGCAAGGGCCAGCTTCTCCTAACTGGGGGTGGGGCAGGGGAACCACAGGTGGGGCAGGGAGGCAGTGCGGGCTGCAGGGCGGGGCGAGGCAAACAAACAGACTGTCGGGCTGGGGAGGGGCAGGGGAGCGCGATGAACCGAAGGGCTGGGGAGGGTGGGGGCCATGGGGGATAGGGGCACTGAACCAGCTGGAGGGCAGCAGCAAGGGGGGGGAGCCCTCCAGCCACTGGGGATGGGGGAAATGGGGTGGGGTGGGGCTGGGCTAGGGGGCAGAGGAGCCGCTGCTGCTGGTGTGGGCTCTGTGGTCTCTGCTGCTCAGGCAATACAGGAATGTTCCAGAAGTTTGGGAGCCTGCTGCCTTCTTGAGGGAGGGGAGGCTAGGCAAACAGCAGCTGGGGGTAGTGGTGGTAAGGTTCAGTTGCTCAGTCCTTTGGAGCTTACCCCCAGCTGCAAGCAACAATGTCTCTGTCCTAGGGGGGTCTCCCTTCAGTGGTGGTGGTAAGTTCTTCTTTCAAGGGCAGCAGGCTCCAGCTAGCAGCAGGGAGTGGCTGGCTGGTGGGAGAGATGCTCTTCTCCTTGTGGTGACTGTGGTTGTGTTCTTCCTTCTCTACCTCCCCCCACTCTCCACAGGGCGGGGAAGTGGGAGGGGAGGGAGGCCAGTCAGCAGCAGCAGCAGTTGTGGAGGAGGCAACAAAAAACAACAGCAAGGTGGTGGCAGGAACAGCAGGAGCAGGTCCAAGTGGAGGTGGAGCAGGAACAGGAAGCCCAGGAGCAGGAGAAGGAGCCAGGGGTCCTCTTCTCTTCTTCTTGGAGGAAGAAGGATAGGTGTGTTGGGGGGGCAGATATTCAGGGGAGCAGGCCTGCAAGAGGGGATGCCAGGGCCAATATGTAAGCCCCAAGCTATTAAAGGCCCTTTTTCCTGGCTACAGAAAAAAGGTTTCTGCAGGCCAATTAGAGACACCTGGGCTCAATCCAGGGCTGCCCCAGATCTATAAAGGCTGCTGCTACCAGAAGGAAGGGGGAGAGAGACTGAAGCTGTCTCCAGGTCTGGAACCACCCCAGGCTGAGGAGAAAGTTGTCACTCCTAACCCTTTTGCTGATTGATAGACAGACTGACAGAAAGAAAGGGAGAGAAAAGAAGGAGGAATTAACTGTGAAGCCCAGGGAAGTTTCCCAGGAGACCCACCTGGACTGGGGCAGATCGGCCTCTGGCCCATACTGCCAGGGGAGAGTTTGGGGCTGGCGGGTCAGGCCCTCTCCCCCAGGAGGGGCAACCCTGCCAAACTGTGATCATTATGTTTGTCCCAGGTAGGACCCCTGTGTATCTGGGTTGGGGAAAGGAGGGGACATCCCTGGTCATACAGCTGCCCCCTGCACTGAGACCTCAACCCTCCAGTGGGATTATCACGGCCAATGAGGGAGACACATCTGTATGGGAATACAGCTGCCTGGGAAGTCATTATTGGGAAGGTGTATATAGAGTGGGGTATACCCCTGTATGGACCATAGGTATGGCCCACTCCCCCCCCTCCCTTCCCTTCTCACCCTTGCACAAAGGCTCTGTAGCACAAGGCTAGCATGTTGGCTTTCTAGGCTGTTGTTAGGGATATAGCAAATGCTAGCCTTTCAAAGGTTGTGGGTTCAGGTCCCACCAGAGTCACTTTACAAGAGCCTTCGCCTTGCTCTATGATCTTTGGGGTTGTCCACGGTACCCTGGGCCCACAAAAGTATGACTGGGAACACCTAAATCCTGTAAGGAGAACACACTGTTGTGTTCCATATGTCAGGAAACTGTGTGGGGCCTGCCCTTGCACATATAGTATCTGATATCTGCTGCCTTGGGGATGGCTGTTTATGTTAGACAAAAGGTCCCTTCTTTCCAGGGCACTTACATAACCCACACCCTTCGATCTTCCCATGGCAGGGCACGATACTCAACCCTCTCTTCCTTTACACCCTGCCTCCCTGCGTGGCCGCCCACTATACCCTGCGCAGCCCATTGGGGCTACCGGTCCCTCCCCACAGGCGTTGGTGACGCCTAGCATATTTGCAGTCTCCTCTCACCTTTCTCCAGGATCCCGTTAACACCACTGCAGTTCCCATGGTGTGATATGCAGAGAACCCTCTTCCTAGGCAACATATGGCGGTTTCGGGAGGTTTCTTTCACAGCTTCTCTTCCCTGCCTCTAGGTTCCCCAGAGGGGACCCCGTTTGATTCTCTGATGCCAGGGCATCCTTTGAACTGGTGACCACTCGGTTTAGGCTCCCTTCTCGAGCCTAGAAACAATACCCATGTATAAGAAATGCCCTCCTTGGCAACCCTGACTGGCATAAGGTAGCACTACCCTTCAGACAAACACCATAGGTACTGAGTCTGAGGGTTTTTCTTCTGGCTGTCCTTCGATTCCCTCGGTCACCTAGGGACTCACTAGACGATAGTGAGACCTCTCTTCTGCTCCTCCCCTTTTCCCTCATGCTCTAGTGAGAGCTTCAAGGGGCAAATCTGGCAAGTCTAGAGTGGCAGGGGGGGCCCTCCCTATATTCTAGCAGCCTATAGGCCTTCCCGTCAGCATTTTCCAGGCCATGTTGTGGCCAACACTTTCCGAGCCTCTCTCCTGCGAGAGCTGGTCATAGGGCCAACTTGGTTGAAATTATGCACTTCTACACTACCAGGTCATTTATTCACACCGAAGGCCCTGTCTTGCTTGACCCGAAATCATATGCCGTGGGCTGTGTTTCGTGGCCTTCTCAGTCAACCCCGAGCTGCCTTGTGATTTATGCCTTATTCCCCAATTTGTTCAGACGACCTGTGTGGCCACATACTCTATAGTGGCCATTGCCTTTCTCCTTGTGCTTCATGAGCACCTAGCAGTCACCAACCATGACTAAGTGGCTCCTGGAAGCTGTGGTGCTCTATGCCCCTTTCTTTGTGTTCTCACCAAGACACACCCACTCAGCTATTCCTCTTGGTAGCCTTTAACGTTTCTCTTGCATGTCCACAGAACAGGTCCTAGGCCAGACTTGTCGGCCAATTACATTCCTAGTTTCCTCTTAGGCAAGGCACCCATGCAATCCATTCTTTGATTGTCTTCCCTTCCTTAACCAGGTGATCTGGCCTGATCTATATTTATCGGCCTCGGTGGGTTCAGGCCTACCCCGTCCTGATGGACCATCAGCCTTTGCCCCTCCGGGCTGTCAGGCCCACTCACCACTTTCCTCGGCAAGTGTCTTGCTGGAGGGTCTGCCTCGTGACGCTTATTGCTGTGCTGAAGGTGGAAGTGCCAACTCCACTCGGCAAGTGTCTTGCTGGAGGGTCTGTCTCGTGAGGCTTATTGCTGTGCTGAAGGTGGAAGTGCCAACTCCACCCACCAGCTAGCAGTCACCTAATACTGAATGCATCTAAGCAGCGCTCAAAGAACGGTGGGTTACCTACAGTAACCGTCCTTCTTCGAAATGGGCTGCTCGGATCCATTCAGGTCCCTTCCCTTCGTCCCCGCTTCTGGAGTTGGCGACTCCAAGGAACTGAGGAGGGGGTGGGGAGGGGACCGTACATGTAGCTGCGGGTGGCACGAGGGGTGGTGGCTGCGTCCCCTCTTCTGACAGGCTAGGACAAAAATTTTCTGACCAATCCAGAGCTCCGGCACAGAGACACCTAATACTGAATGGATCTGAGCAGCCCATGTTGAAGAAGGACGGTTACTGTAGGTAACCCACCGATTTCAGCTGTCACGCTTATATGCCCCTGGAGTCAATCAGGCTATTATCCCCATCAATGAGCAAACCCTACAGGTTTGTGGGTGTCACATGGATCTTTGGTTAGGTAACAGAAGTGTTGCTGCAAAGCGATATAAAAAAACCAAGACCACAAAGGAGAGGGAATAATGTCTTTAAAAAGTCCGGAAACTGGTTTGATTACAAAAGGCATTTTATTGCTAGGTATCTAAAACTTGCACTAATAATAATTATGACAGGAGAGATGAATACCCCAAAATACCCAGTTACAGCATTAATAAACCTACAAGGAAAGAAAAACACCCAGCTACAATATTACCTAGATTCTACTCTATCAGGCCTCGAGAAAGAGAGTCATAATTAAATGGGGTGTGGGGGGGAGGTTGTGGGTGAGTCTCATCACTCTGTGTAGCAGAAAGGTTCCCAGGTTGTGCAGATCAGGGTCAGAGCTGAATGGAAACAAAGCTCCTACACCAATCAGCAAAAAAGAAGAAAGCCAAATCCCAGTGGAAATGATACAGCTTTAGATCCAAGCATCAGGACTCAGGACTCAATCCAAACTCACACAGGATTCAGACAGGATCTAATCAGGACTTACACAGGACACACAGTACTCAGTCAGGACTTGCACAGGACAGACACAGTACTCAATCAAGGTTTTTTATAAGGACTTGTTTAAGTGGCCAATACACATTCCTGGCTGGATGTGATGGTTCAGGGAAGCTCACAATACAATCAGGCAGACTAAGTATTTTGGGTATCAATTATCATGTCTATGACTAGAATGGTCTGATAATTGCTGAGTTGTTCCTTGTGGTATGAGATCCCCACGATGCAATGCTTCCCTGCTTCTTCAATCCCAAAGTTCAGTGCGGTTCCTGCTTCTTCAGTCCCAGGGTTCAGTGCAGTTCTTGCTTTGGAGCTTGGCTCTCCGTAGTCAATGCAAATGAAGCTCCATTAACTGTGTGATGGCTTTGGATATGGGTAGATAAGGATGTCTCCTACTTCCTTCTTATTGTTTTTGATTTTCAGTTCAAGCACAGGTTGGGGGAGGTGTGTGTCTGGGGAGGCACAGGCTGGATACTATACTCTGATTCCTCAAGAGCACAGAGCTAACATGTAACAAGTTCCCCCATTGATGGGATGCTTGCCCTGAGCAAGTATTCCCATCACATTTTACTTAGTGATACCGGGTCTGATCTTCAATCCATTGCAGCCACCGCATCAGTCGCTGTATCCAACAAACTAGCATAACCAGACAATAACTAGTATACTTTGGAAGCAAATGATCACCACAATGGGGTGAAGCAAGATGTTTAAAAAGCCCGTTGCAGTGGGGCTCCACCCAAGCAAAGTTTCCCATTAGGAATGTTGGCCTTCAGTTTTAACTG
The DNA here is from genome assembly GCA_007922195.1 of Podocnemis expansa. Lineage (NCBI taxonomy): Eukaryota > Metazoa > Chordata > Testudines > Podocnemididae > Podocnemis > Podocnemis expansa. The sequence goes on from ML682025.1 coordinate 6,480,446, forward strand.
TGGCTGCTAGTCTAGAGATTTCCTGGTTGTAGTGTTGAATTTCAAGTTTACCATTCTCTCCCAAGGCTTTGAGTCTTTGTAATTCCGCTTGCAAAGAGGGATGTGTTAATAGGTTCTTAATAGCAGTGAGACCCATTCCCAGTGAAATGGGGGAAACCTCCTTGTATAACTCAGGGTGAGCATTTAAATGCTGTACAGTCCATATAGGCACAGTAAACTTAATATCATTAGTAACAATGGTGGTTACATTACAGAAACAGCGATTAATGTAAGGTACTATGGGTTGTATCCATTGTCCAATAATTAATACAATATCACATCTCGTTGTTACACATACACATGCTTTGCCAATATAAACAATAACAGATTTACTTTCCTGGGTAACATCAATGAGCAATGAGACTTATTTCCAGGTTGTGGGAAGAAGCATTCATCATGTTCTTCCCATGCTTGGTGTTCACAGATGTACCCCAAACCTTCCTTTTTCCTACATCCTTTTACATTGACTGTATTCCACACATTATCTTTCTGCCGTTCCCAAGTGCTATGATCTCTGGAGTACATTATGGAGTTATCATTAATCTGTAATCACTGGGTAGATAACTTTAGTTTCCTTTCCTGCCACAGTTATTAAAAATAACTGCAAACTTTGCTGGTGGTGATTATATGAAGTATTAACTAATCTCCACCAGGACTGGAGGACCAATTCTTCCTCTCTTACATGGGGTCGAATTAAGTTGATTGCCTCCATGGGAATTTGTCCCAGTGTGGCTTGCTGAATCATTCTCATGATGACATTTTGAGTGAGAGCCTGAGCCTGCTCAGACGCTGAAGCCAATGAAATGTTGTTTTGGAGGGACTGTACCCCAGATACCATTAACCTTTCATCTCTGAGTCTTTCCCACCCAGGAAACACCTTACTTATTAACTGCTGTTCCTCACTTAACTGTTTCAAAGATGCTGTTAACGGGGTTCCCATTTTTCCTATATTTTCTGTGGCACAAGTCAGTTTATTAGCCATAACTTCAATATTTGCAGCATCAATTAAAGAGACTCCTGCTCTCACAGGTGCCCTACAGACACTTAATTCTCTTTTAACTCTATTTACATGGTTAACCCCTTGTCACATTTTTACCCATTCCTCCCAACCCTTATGGCTAGTTCCAATCCAGGGAGCTCATGCAGATGCAATGTGAGAGATGTTCATGCCTTTTCAATGGATCTGAACCTCCTTTAGTGAGGTTTGAGGTTGAAAAACAATTGTACTTGTTGATGTAATTTTAACACATGAGGTCCTGAAATTGGGGCTCTTAACTGTTGGAGGGGAGCGAGGTTTGTAATCAGGGGGGGTCAAAATTTAAAACTGTTTTCTGTTGTAAGTTCAGTTCCACCCTGTACAGCCCAGGCTCATGGAATCCCTCGGAAATGGCAATGTGCCCATAGAATTTAAACCAAACTGTTGGCATGAGTTTGTCACAGTATGTGCCCTTTAGTGGAACTACCCAGTCTGGGGGACCCTGCTGGAGCAGATCATGGCCAGCTAAAGTCCAGTTCAGGGGTTTCCAATTCACAAGAAACCATGTGATATTTTTGCCTGTTGGTGTGATCAGGGACAGCTGCAGTTCGTCTCCTTGCGCCAGAGGCGTTTGTCATTCGACAGCAATGATGACACGTAACAGCATGGCCACTCTCCAAACAGCGGAGGATACCAGGGCTATCATGCATTCTCCACTGCATATGTTACTGGTTGTTTTTGCTGATGTATGTCTCTCAAGTCCACGCTGGTTTACAGAAGAATGGAATAGAGTCTATTGTACTTTAGTGTCATAGCATAGCTGGAATGGCTCCCTGGTGGCAATGTGTGTGCAGTTGGCAGTACTTTGCCAGGGGCAACATGAGTAATTGTTAGCAGCATAGAACTGGTAATGACACTGTAGAACTAAGGGGCTGCTCCCATTTTCATAAAATCCACGCCTGGACAGCATCAGACCCCAAACACTTACAGTCAGCAAGTTCTGGTGCAGAAATAGGAAGTCATTGCTCGTGTACAGGACCTGTAAGGGGAAAGACTAGAGAAAAACAAACTTCCACACTCCCCCTGTATATACCTGGGGGAATTTGGGGCTAGCAGTTTAGAGCAGAAGTGGAGCAATGACCTACAAGAGGGTGGCCATAATAAGTCAAGGACTTTTCTGGCCTTTTCCCGCCTCAACATCGGCATAAGCACTAACCAGCCCATCCAGTATTTTCCAATGGCTCGAAGCCATTCTTTCTTGCTTGCCAAGAAGGGTGGCTGGCAGAATGAAGAAGTCTGTTTATGGCATTTCTGGAGTGTCAGCTGGTTTGCCCTTCCATTCCTTAAGCTGTGAGGCATGAAACCATTTTCGCCAAGGCTGAACACCTTTTCCCTTTATTATTTCAACTTGATAAATATTGGGGCTGGCCCGGTTAACCATAATGCAGGGGCCTTCACAGGTGTGTGTCAAAGAGTGTTCCTTTGTAGAAAAGTTCCTATACATTACTGGCTGGCCTATTTCCCATATCAAAGGAGGTTGTTCCCAGCTAACCTTTCTGTCTGTGTTTTGCTGTATGATGCCGAGCTGTGCTGCCACTTGCTTATGCAGAATAGCTATTGACTCCACTAGAGTTTGTACCCATTCATCTGTCACCACCTTCCCTTCCCAGGCATTAAGCAGCTCCACTCCCAGCCACCACCTTTCGGCATGCGCATTTGCCTTCCAGTCATGACTGTAAAAGGAGAGTACCCATGTATAGCCTTAGAGCCTCTTAGAGCCATTAGGATGATGGATAGCTTTTCATCCCAATCCTTTCCTGAGCTTTTTACCTGTTTTCTCAGTGCTTCCTTTAGGGTGCGATTAGTTCGTTCAACTTGTCCAGAGGACTCAGCATGTCCAGCTATGTTGAAACATTGTTTAATGCCTAAAGCTTTACATAACTCTTACATAATGTTGCCTACAAAGTGGGGTCCTAAGTCTGAATCAATTACTCTGGGCATCCCTATTCTTAAGAGAACTATGTTAAAGAGCTCCTTAGATGTGACAGAAGTAGTGTTGGTTTTTGTAGGAATGGCTTCTACCCACTTGGAGAAGGGATCTACTATTACCAGGCAGTATTTGATTCCCCTATGGGTGGTGGACAAAGGGCCTATGTAATCTATCTGAATTCGGGACCATGGACCCTCTATTCTCTGATGCCTGTGGGGGAAAACTGGTCCAGGTTCTCAACCTGGAAAGAGAAACCACGAGTCCTCCCCAGAGATGAAGGCCTGTTCCCAGCTGAGACTCGAATAAGCAGAGAACGAGGTGTGGTTCAGAGTTTATTATTCAGCTGAATAATAACAGGAACTGCATCTGAGAGAAGCAAACAGAAGCTCCCCTCTCAGAGCAAGAACCCCCAGTACAGGGGTTACAGGTCATACATACCTTCTAACATGCAAAATACGATATACATAATGCAACAAGCTCATGCATAATACAACAAGTTGCATCATGCCTAAAATCCCTACATGGTGTTACTACTCTTAATATGCAGGTTACACAATTAGATTATACTTAATAGGCAGCATATAGTTAGCCCACCTCTGTTGTTGTTTACAGCTTATTTGGGTAACAGTTACTGTCCTTGACCAATGAGAGTGGCCAGACTCCTGTGACCCCTCGGCTACCTGGCCCCCGTCAACCTGTTTACCAGCCTAGGTTGATGGCTTCCCATGAGGGTCCAGACAGGAGGGATTGTTTTATAATCTAAATTTGTAGATTATCTTTTTTATCTATAGAAACAGTCTACCTTCTTATTGATCTAAGCCACTAGCTTCTCTGACTATCTATGACTTGATATACATTCTGTAATTAATGTTGTCTTAGCAAACATAAGTTCACCCATCTTTGAAGCATCTGAGGAAGTGGGATCTTCTCCCACGAAAGCTCATGCAAAAAATAAATCTGTTAGTCTTAAAGTGCCACACAACTCCTTGTTGTTTTTTTAGCAAACACAGCCTCTCACACAGAACTTCCAAACCAAACTTACTCCATCTTGCAATTTCCTTTACATGCCCCAATGCATTCTTTTGAGTCCAACGATCAGCATTAACCATGGCACACTGTAGGCAATTGTCACACCATTGATCTATATCAGTTTTCATACCTGGCCACCAGTTGGTGTCTTGTTCAAAGTGTCCTGTTTTCCTTCATGCCCTTGCTCATGCACAAACTGAATCAAGTCCCCTTGTACCTGGCAGGGGACTATCCAGTGTCTTTGACCACCTGTATCTGCTGCCAACCAGACTCCTTCAAATTGCTCAATCTTGTAGTTGCCTGTGTGATCTTTCTGTGCCTGGGCTAAGGACTGGATTTCTGCATCCTCGTCCTGCAGGGTACTTAAGTCTAAGGTATCCATTCCTTTGCCTAAAGTTTGTTCCCTGGTAGTCATGGTCTCTATTTGCTCTGTCTGGTTACTGTCATCAGGGTAGTTACTAGTAGCAGCAGTTTTGGCTAAGGCATCAGCTCTGTTGTTGCAGTGGGCTTCTTCTGAATGATTTTTCTGATGCCCCTTTGTGTGAGTCATGCAGGTGTCCCCAGTTCTTTCCTTGATCAGATTAGCAATTTGTTTCCATTTGTCTTCTGAGAAATAGGATGCCCATCAGCAGCTACCATTTCTCTATCCAACCAAAGGGGGAGCCACACTGTGACAGCTCTGGCAACCCAATCAGAGTCAGTGTAAATAACAACAAGCGTGTCACGAGATTCATGAGCTAGGACAGCTTTAACTGTCTCTATTTCAGCTGCCTGGGCAGAATGGGGACGAGCTGGTCCTTGGAGTGTTTTTCCATCATTTACACAGATGGCTCCATCTCCTGTTTGGGGATGACCCTCTTGGTAAAAGCTTGAACCATGTGTAAACCAAATTATATATTTGTGAGAGCTGAAAAGTGCTGTTCTGACCCAGCTTCATTGAGTCCAGGGGCATATAAGGGTAGCAGCCAAAAAGTGCTGTGTGACCCAGCCTGCTGGGTTCAGGGACATATAAGGGGTTAGCTGAGAGTACTGACAGATCCGGTCCGCTCAGACATGCCTTATGAATTGATGAATGTGTGTATTGGTGTGGTTATTTGGATTTGGGGGTTGGAAGAATCCAGTCCTGGGAAATCAAGGACCTGCAAGGGTTGCTCAACTGGGAGACAGCTTGCAGAGGGGAGAAGTGAGAAGTGAGCTCTGTATAGAAATGCAAGTGGCTAGCATCTCTGCTTAACCTGCAGAAAGTTCTGGGTTCAAACCCCAGGGGGTTAGACTTGATGGCTATGTTCACACACAAGTGCTTGTTTTGAAACAAGCCTGTTTCGAAATAAAGCCTTATTTTGAAACAGCTTATTTTGAAATAACAAAAAAGTGTTTTTGAAATAAGGGAAAAGGACGGAATTGAAATAGCATGTCCAGTGTGACATGCTATTTCAAAATAGGAGAGGGGAGGGGGAGGGAGGCCCTGTGCTGGGCCAGGGAAGCCCCAGTCCCGGTATTCCCCTGCCCCCTGCGGCTCCGGCCAGGGGTGAAGGGCAGCTCCCCCTGCCCCCCCGCCGCTTCTGCAGGGGGCATGGGGGCTTCCCCCACCCCCCCGCACGGCTCCTGCCAGGTGCGGGGGTGCTTCCTCTGCGCCCCCCAACGCAGTTTCTGCCCGGTGCAGGGCTGCTTCCAGGGGCCACGTGGGGGAAGTCCCCTACACCGGGCAGAAGCCACGGGAGGGCGGAGGAAGGCCCAGGAGTGCCTGGCAGGACCCGCATGGGGGGGGGCGAAGGAAGCCCAGGAGCGGGGCGCCCTGGACTTGGGGAAGCCCCAGCCAGTTTACTCCCCTTCCCCTTGCCAGGGGTAGGGGGGGTGAAGGGGGTTGAGGCTCCTGTACCCCCCTGCTCCCAGCAAGGGGAAGTGGGGGGGAAGCAGGATGGGGCACCCTCTGACCCCCTGCACTGCACTCAGCACCCTGGCCAGGGTGCTGAAGGGGGGGTGGGACCTTCCCCCCAGGCTCCTATGCATCCTGAGAGGAAGGTCTTTGTTATTTCAAAACATGGGTTGTTTCGAAATAACATGTCCAAACGGCTTATTTTGAAACCACTGGTTTTGAAATAAGCCTCCTTTCAACAGCAAAGTGGGTTTAAGCTGTTTTGAAAGGAGGGCTCTTGTTTCAAAACAAGGAGCTCCCTCCTTTTGAAACAAGAAAACGTCATTTGGACATAGGGACTTTTATTTCAAAACAACCAGTGTTGTTTTGAAATAAAAGCCCTGTGTGAACACACCCAATGATCTTGCGAGGTCCTTGCCAACCCTATGATTCTATTCTATTCTAAGCAGCACATTAACAGAATTACTATCTTCCCCCCAAAAAAGTAACCCTAATAAATGAGCATACTCCGAGTTGGTGGGCAAAGTTGGTAACAACAGCTCGGCACCGGAGCCCCTCTGGCACCGTGCCACCAGGGGACACAGGACCAGGTCGTTACCAGTGATGGTACCCCGGCATCAGCACCGCTCCTGGTCTCTGACACAGGGCTCTCCACGGGAACTGGGGTGGGGGTGGTTTGGTACCGCTCCCAACAACTCTGGAGGCATTTGAGGCAGCGAAGGCGTTCCTCCTATTGCCTACCCCAACCTTTCCAGCACCTCTTAGAAGGGGTAAGCCAGGCTTCATTTTGAAGTTCTGGGCACATCATAAGTGGCACTGAACTCCATCCCCAGTGTTGGTGCCATGTTCCCCAACACCCGAACCTACCACTCCTCTGAGACCCAGCACCGTCGAGCCTTCCCCTCGGCACCGTATTACCTTCCCATCCCTGGTACCATCCTCAGGGTACTGAGGGGTTTCCCCTTCTCCCAGCCCAGGGGAAGGGGCTTCGAGGGGTACTAAATGACCCTGTCGCTGACCTTCGGTGCCGTTCCAGTACCGACTCCACGAATGGTCCCCCAGGAGACTTCTATGTCCACTTCAGCGCTGTCTCACTCAGCACCGGCTAGAGCCTTAGACCCGATGCCGTGTTCTTACACAGGGGACCTCTCAGTGCATTTGGACCTTCTGCACTGTGTCTCTGCCCACATAGGGATGGAGGTCCAATCTTTTGAAGGGCCCACCGACACTTTATTTAGGCCAGCGTTCACATCAGCAGAACCTGTCAAGGTTCCCCTCCACCCCAGCATTTGGGACTTAGCCTCGTACCGTTGGCAAAACCCGGGCTCCATCTCCCCGGTATCAGATATGGCAGGCCTTAAATACCGAGTCCCAGGGTTGGAGTTCCCCTCGCTCACCCACCACCCAGTCCCACCTCAAGTGATGGTAGAAGTGGCCTTAGAGCCAGGACAAGCTTCCTGCGACCCCCTCCCGACATCAAGGGATGCCAGGGAGTTAGAGCTGCTGGGCCAGAAGGTATATTCCTCCTCTGCCTTCCAGTTATGTATCACTAATAACCAGGCCCTAGTGGGCAGATATATATACTAGATGTTTGAGAGTCAATAAACAAGTTTAAACACCTACTCCCACAAGAGGTGAGGAAAGAATATGATGCCTTTCTCGAGGAGGGCAAGATAGCCTCTCAGGACCTCCTCTTATCTGCCTGGGATGCCGTGGACACAGCAGTCTGCACTATGACCTCAGCTGTGACCCTGCGATGTGCAGCTTGGCTACAGGAGACTAGAGTGCCCCCGGTCTCCCAACAGGTGGTCCTTGACCTCCTCTTTGGCAGTGACGCCCTCTTCTCACCAGAGACCTCTGCTGTTTTGGGTACTACCCATGACCCTCAGGGGGAATTAAAATATCTGGGTCTTCTGCTCTCGGGGCCTCTTCTGCGCCCTCCAGCCCCGTAGGGTACACACCGTGTCCAACCCTCCCCTGCACCAGCCAACGGTGAGGAGCTAACTCCCACCACCATGGCATCAGTTTGGAACCCAGCTTAGGGACTCCCTTAGTTCCGGTTCCAACCCCGCAATCGGGTGGGGGGGGGCGTGCTGACCTTCCATCCAAAGGGGATTATCTGCAACCAGCCAGGCTAGGTGTTGAAACATCTCTCCTGACAACCCCTACCTGATATGGTGCCCATAGACTCGGGATTCTCCCTATGCACTGACAGACAGCCCTCTTTCAGGCAGGGCCATGGTCCAGCTAGGCCCACCTATATACTCTCTCTCTCTACATATCTAACACTTGTAATAATTGGAGGAGACCCAATTCCTCCTGTCATCACAGCCTCCCCTTGATAGCTTAGCCACTAGAGTGGAGGGCTGTAGGCTAAACTCCCCCTGGCAACCTTAAGTAGCCAGTTTGATTCCAGCTCAAAGGACTGTCATGCCCAATACCCTGCTGATTCCCCGGCGGGGGGAGCCCCCGCTTCCTTTGTGGTGCTTCCTTGCCCCTTAGGAGCATATAGGGTGACAATAAGGACACCCCACAAACACCAAAGGGTATAAAGCCTCCCCTCAGCTACCCCGAGGTAGACTGGGAGTTTTCCCGTTGGTGCTCTTCTCGAGACCGGGAAAACAGGGAGAGACAAATTCTCCCTTGGATGGGGTTTTCACTCCTTACACTTCTCAAAGCAGATGTCCAGGAGACCCATCCCCTCCTCCTCCTCTTTTGGGAAGGATCCTTTCTTTCTCTTCCCCTCCCCCCCATTCCTGGAGGGCATTCCCTCCCTATTTGTAGGATGGGGTAGAAGCCCCTCACTCTTCCTTACCCGCTGTTCGAGGCAGAAAATTTTTCTCTTATATCACCGAGCATGAATTAACTGATGCTCAAATGGCCTTCAATCAAGGATGTAAAGTGTCCCTATCAGTATGGTTTGGTGGAGATCATCAATCCCCCTTACTCGCCCGCTTGCGCTGTCCTGTTTCTCTAAAGTCACCAAGTATGACATTTTGCACTCAAACGATCCCCAACCATGGATCGAGGGTAGGCTCTCCCAATCGGAGGTGCTTCATCCCCTCCGAACCCATGGGGAAGGCCAACTGGGTTCCACCCACCAAGCAACGGATGCGAACATCGGAACTTGTTTACCATGCAGACACATGTGTTTGGCCAATTGTTCCTGACTCCTATTAGGGGAACAAACCCTCCCGCTCCCACTCCCATCAGCTGGTTGATAGCTTTGGTGGGCACGCTTGAGAGAGGCCTTACTGGGATGGAACCTCTACTCTGTTCACCCCACTTCCCCTCCTCTGTGCAGGAAAGGGGTTACCTGAACATAAAAAGGAGGCACGTCTCCTTTGTTCTTGAATACCACAGCCTGAACTTGGCTTCGGCTCCATGATTCTAACCCCGCCCCTAGCTCCCTATGGACAGTCACTTATTGACAGACGTGACCTAAGGTCGCTCCATGAAAAGCTAGGGGCATTCCAAATGCACCTGGGTCCCACCCCATGCCAGAGCAAACCAATATCAACCCTCCCCCCATCCCCCCTCCGGCCGAAGGTTGGGGCAGTTTTGGACTTCTCACATTCCTCTTCACATTCATCACTGGCGGTTGGTCTCACTGACATGGATCAGAGACTGATTCCGTAGATGCGGTACGAGTATGGGTCCAAACGCCATTTTCCTGGAAGATCCTACCCAATGGTGTCCTTCCAGGAACTCATCTCCCAGGGACAGCCATAACACTGTGTTTACCCTTTAGGCTAGCTTTGGGGCATTCTCTCTTAGAAGTCCCATCAGGTACAACTCTTTTTCCCTCACTATCATCCGAGGATCACCCTTAGCCTTAGTACCACCACTTGGCATACTAAACTCTGGCCCTAAGCGGAATTCAGGAGCTAGCTAAGCCATGGTAGAGACTGCCCTCCTTGGTAAAATAATGATAGCAACAGCAACAGAACAATAACGAGGAGGACACAACAGATAGGCCGGAAAATACCTAATGAGAAGGGCCGGGTCTGCCCCACCTGGGTGACAGGCCCTTGCTTTGTTCCTGTTAGAGGAAATCCTGTTCCTCTCTTCCCTCTTAGATCCCCGAGCCCTTTCTTGTGGTTCTCTCTTCACTAAGAATGTCAAACCCAGTACGCACACTCCCTGTGATCTGCCCTTTTCAGGGTCAGGGCCACGATGTGGTGAGCCTTGTGCACCACAGGGTAACACATGCCGAGTAAGAATGGTATCGTAGGCCACTGGGAACGACACCTAGGACTCTCTGGGCACATGAGCCTCGGCTTCAGGCTCCGCCCTTAGTTGTGTAAGTTCCCAGCCTAGATTCCCTTTGGCCCTGTCCCTGGGCCATTCGCTAGTCATTGAATTAAATAATAACAATGATAGTAATATTGATAATAATAGTAACAAAGGAAATAGTAATAATATCACTTCCTAGTGCTAGTGCAAGGCTTAGGTGTTGACAGCTCACCCCACAAGGAAGGAAGTGTCATGATGCCATTGGTAGGGTTACATCGGCCTCGGATAATGCTCTGCAGGCCTATGTGAAGCCTCTCCTATAGCTACATCGGTAGTACCATAGTGTGGGTCATGCAGCTGTCTTCCATTATGCTGGTTCAGGTGCACCACTCATACCACGTGTGTAGGAGGTTGTCATTTCTTTCCCCTGCCCCTTCTTTCCTCTTGGAAGAAGATTATAAGAGGTAAGGGCAACACGGGCTGTGTGTAGGGGCAGTACTTCCTCTGCCCTTTTCCCCTCCCACTACTCTGTGTTTACCCCTTTCCTGAAGGTACCTAGCCCTGCTTTCTTAATGTCCTCCAATCAAAGTAAAATTGCCACATTACCATTTATGTCCATATAACTGATGTTGCTCCGGGATGTGAATAAGCCTCTCCCATCAATATAGCTACTGCCTCTTGCAGACATGGAGTCTTTATGCTGACAGGAGAGCTTCATGCTGAGGTTAGGAAAGCAAGGAACAGCATAATGAGGTTGAAGCAGAGCAGTTTCTCTGTATTTGCTTTCTTCTGCTGTGGAGGAGGGGAATAGCTGGCACAGATGGTTCAGTGGGCCAATGCAGTGTCAGAATTTCCATATTTGGTAACAAATAGTTAATTCGTGTGAGGGCTTTTGGGCACCTCACCAAAAAATGACTGGAAGTCCTGATTTATCCTGACTCAGATAAAATAGCATAACAGCTCTAGATTAGGTCAAATCCAGTGCTATTTACACACAGCTGACACCCTGCCTATTCTACAACAGAACAAACAAGGAATCCTGTGGCACTTAAAGACTAGCAAATTTATTTATTGCATGACCTTTCATGGGAGAAAATCCCACTTCATAAGACACTCTGAAGTTGGGGGAACTTCCAGAATGGGAGGAAATAAAGCAGGGAAGTGTAAATCATGGGATCAAGTCACACTAACAACAAATCAATGCAGTAGTTTAGATTCAAACACTGGGGAACAGCATACACAGGAAAATGGGGTCAAATCACCTGCTGTAATGAGAGGAAAATCCAGAAAGTTCCTATTAAGTCCTGAAGCAATGCAATCAAATTTGCAAATAAATTTGATTTCTGCAGCTTCTCTTTGAAGCCTTGATCTAGTATTCATCTGTCTGAGCACTGCAATTAGTAAATTGTCAATGGAGTGATCAGGAATATTGAAATGCTCACCCACTAGTTTTAGAATGTTGTGATTTCTGATGTCAGATTTGTGGCCATTGATTCTTTTGCACAGAAACTGTCCTGTTTTTCCAATAAATAAGGAAGAGGAGCATTTCTGGCACATGATGGCATAATTCACATTGGTGGATAAGCCAATGAATGAGCCTTTGATGGAGTAGCTGGTTTTATTATGTCCTGTAATAGTGTCTTTTCTGCAGATATGTGGGCAAAGTTGGCAGCGTGGTTTGTTGCAGGGATATATGCCTGCTTTACTGGTTCTGTTGTTAGGTCTGTAGTTGCTGGTAAGTATCTGTTTAAGGTTGGGGGGCTGTCTGTAAGCGAGGAGAGGTCTGTCTCTGCTTCATGGCTTACTATAGACTTTGGATTTTTCTTTCATTACAACAGGTGATTTTACCACATCTTCATTTATCTCAGGGGCTGGCAACCTTTGCTGACTCCTGTGCTGGTTCCTCCTCCCCACCCCTCAGCCAGTGCCAGCAGCCCCTCCACTGAAAAAACCTGCAGCTGTCTAATTGAGTGGTGGTCACAGCTGGAGGATGGGGACATGCTTCCCATGCATACCACTGAAAGGAGCTGCTTGTGGAAAGAAGCTACCCAGAGCAGTTCCTCTCAGTGGTGTGCCTGCAGATGGGGTCCCAAGGAACGCTGCAGAAGGAAGCTGCCCAGAGTGACTCCTCTCAGAGGCCCCAGATATGTCAAAGAAAGAAGTTGCCCAGAGTGACTCCTTTTGCAAGTGGCATGCTGAGAAGAGGACCCATTCCAGGCAGCTTCATTATGTAGCATGCCTGGAGCACAGGCATGGTGGGGGCCCCAGTTGTCCCTGAAAGAAGTTGCCTGGAGTGACTTTCAGTGGCAGAAGTGCCCATTTCTGTGGCTCTGCAGTGGGCACAGCATGCTGCTCCAAAAGGAGTCATGTGTAGGGTTACCAGATACCAAAGCATAGAAAGGAAGGCAGGGAAGTATGAAAAGGAGGACACAAGGAGAAAATGCAGTATTAATGTAATATTCTTCTGTTTTTAGAGGGTCTTGGAATGCTTCCCCTAAAAATAGGGTGTTTTGGGGCATTCCAGCATACTTTAACCCCTGTAAGTAAAAAGCCAGACAAAAGTCATGCATCTTTAAAATGCCTGCCAGATGGAGGACGTGAAGGTAAAAAGGAGGACATGTCCTCCTGTTGCCTGACATCTGGTAACCCTAGTCATGTGCCACTATTGGCACCCATGCCAGGGATTGCCTACCCCTGAAGTATACGATGGAGAGCATCTCCCATTAGCACAGTTGTAACCCTTCTGCCAGGGCAGGCTGGCAGGACAAGGGCTGGGTTCTATATCTAGGGGTTTCCCAATGACACAACACCACCAACTGGCTCGAGGCCCACCCAGATTTCTGGGAATCCTGCACTGTTCCTCGAGCCCCACAAAGGGGTAAGGCTTCCCCACTTGCAAGCATGAAACTGAGTGTAATAAACAGAACTTTTAATAGTAGTAAAACAGAATGCAAAAGGCCAAATACAGAGACCAGCACTAATCTAGGAAAATTAACATAGAGCAAAGTTCCCAACAACCCACACCACATAACAGAACATACACACTTAATGGCAAAACTGGCACTGATCTGGAGAATCAGTGCTAACAAGACTCCCAAACAACCTTAGGGTACGTAGGGAGTGTCTTTCATTCCAGCTGTCCGCCAACACCATCTACGGGTCACTCACTCCATCCACTAGAACTGTTTCCTGGCTCTGCCCGCTGTCCACCAGCTCAGCCCTCCAGTCACTCAGGTTGCCCAGCTCGCCGCTGGCCACTCTCACCGTGCACTGATTCCGCCCGCTGTCCACTGGCTCCCCCCTTCAGTCACTCGCACTGCCCAGCTTGCTGCTGGTCATTCTCACCATCCACCAGCTGGTCACCCCATTGCTGCTCCTATTCAGCTCCGAGAGAGGGAGAAGACTCTCTCCTTCTAGTGAGCTCAGTGATTTCAGCTCTCTTAGTCTTTAAGTAGCTGCTAATAGCTGCTTCCATACCAAAGAATAGGAGAAGCAATAGAGAAGAAAGCAAACTGCCTCAAGCATTGAAACAATGCAAACCATCCCCCCATTTTTCAACTCTTTCAGGCTGAAACATGCAGTCACCTTTCCTACAAGCCTCTTTTAAAGTAAGGGTAGTTTTTACCCCTTAACTAACCCAGACAGATTTGAAACAAACAGAGAGTAGCAGTTCACACAGGGACAGTATTTCTTATTTCCCCTTAGTAGAATTACAGATATTGATAGATTTGTGAGCTGACTAACCCTAAATACCATTACCCACTGTGCTCTGCACCCAGTATGCTAATCAATTAATTGTACCCTTTGGTGTTCATGCTACTACAAAACCCATGCAGATTAGAATCCGCCCTCAGAAGCTGTTAGGCACAATTTCTAAGCCTGCCTTACACAGTTAATCCATTTCTCTGAGAAGCAGTAGCTACATTGATGGGAGAAGCTCTAATTTCTAATGTAATCAATAAAGTGTTTTCGAAGACTGCTGTAGGTAAAGGAGTGATATAAAACATCAAGTTCAGGGCCTTTCACTTCCTTTTACCATACAAGTAAACACATCCAGTGCTGTGTGGGAAGGCAGCACAGCTATTATACTGGAGCAGGCACCTAATGGATAAATGTTTCTTCTTCAAGCATTGCTCACATCCAGAGCTGTAACTAGGGGTTCTGGCGCTCAGGGCAAGCAGCCCCAAAGGTGCCCCCCAGCCCTGATCAGGGGCCCAACATCTATACAGCAGCAGGGGGCATGATCCTTCCCCACCACAAGCAGAGCCGGGATTGGGGGCCCCTACCCCTCTGCGACAGGGAGAAGGGACCCCCTGCTGCCAGCTCTGGTTGCAGCAGGGGGAAAGGATCCCGGCTGCAGCTGGGAAGTGATTTTCCCTCCCAGCTCCAGCCGTGGTGGAGGATCGCTTCCCCCTGCCATGGCCAGAGCCGGCAGGAGCAATCATTTCTCTGCTTCAGCCAGAAGTGGCAGGGGTGATCGCTTCTCTGCTGTGGCCAGAGGCTGTAGGGGCAATCACTTGCCTGCGGTGCCCTTTTAAATTGGTGCCCACGGCCAGTGATGGTTTTTGGGGTAGGTGAAGCAGGCAGCTGCCTAGGACCCCAAGCAATAAGGGGCCCCATCCTCAATTTGGTGGACAGAAATGAAAATATAGAAAAATACAGAAATTGTTCCCATCTAGCAGAAATAGTTGGGCTGGAAGCCTAAGCACTTTTCACTCTTGGCTCATCAAGGCAATTTCCAAAGGGATAGCCGTGTTAGTTTAGTCCAGCAAAAAAAAAAACAAGGAGTCGTGTGGCACTTTAAGACTAACAGATTTATTTTTCGCATGAGTTTCATGGAAGAAAATCCCACTTCGAAGTGGGATTTTTCTCCCACGAAAACTCCTGTGAAAAATAAATCTGTTAGTCTTAAAGTGCCACACAACTCCTTGTGTTTTTTCATCAAGGCAAGCCATCATTAGGATCTGTGCTTCCTCTGAAATGCAGAGTTCACCATCACCTTCACTTTGACGTGCTAAAAAAGCAGTAGCAAGCAATAGACAGCGCAATAGCAGAAACTTTTCCAGTGGCCTCAGCTTTTAATTCCTCAGTGTGGCCATTTATTCTGCCATTTTTTAATTTTGTGAAATATTGCCTTTTCCTTTCCTTTTTTACCTGTTCTTTTGCCTTTCCCTTTGACTTTGTGACATTTCTTACTTTGGCTTTGTTTAGCTCAGGTTACCAGGTAGGGCCCTATAGGCTGCTACATCTCAATACAGTGCTGCCCTTAGGTAATCATTACACCTGTGTGTCATGTCTGTGCTACATGTCTTTCTTTTGATAAGTAATTTTTTAGCTTCTTCTGTACTTGCTATTTAATATTTTTGGGGGGGGGGGTCCAGAGTCTTATAAACTTGAGTGTTTCACAGAATTTCATTGAAATTTGGTGTTTTTCATTTATAGCTACACGCTAGAAACCTTCTTTTCACTTATCTTTATTGTAATTATTTGTATTAAATGTCTAGCACACATAAACCCAAGCCTATATGAAAAATTTGTAAGATTTGACTGCCAAAATTTTAAATGGGGTATTTTAGTTATTTTTGACCCATCATTAATGTTATCACTTCTTATGTATTAATTAATGCTCATACTTTTAAAAAAATTTTTAAATGTTCACTTGAACTTTGTAACTCAGCCTTAGCTCATTTATGTTAAGTGAAAGATTATCAACTTACAAGCTTCATGATGGGAAGATCTTTAAAAATATCATACCCAAGAATAATTTATCAGTTCCAGAGGGGTAGTCGTGTTAGTCTGGTTCAGCAAAACAAACAAGGAGTCCTGGGGGGGGTGGTATGGGGCAGTTAGGGGTGCAGGGGGGACTGGGGCCATAGGAAAGGTAGCAGTGGGGGCCCATAGTGGGCCCTTTAGCGGGCCCCAGAATGGGCCTTCACCAAGGGCCCCCAATTGCCTAAGGCCACCTCTGCCCAAAGCCAAGGCCCTTTCGCTCCACCACAGTTACGGCCCTGTGCTGGACTAGACTAACAGGGCTGCCCCTTTGGATCCTGCCATCCAGCCACTCTGCCCCCCCACCTCACCCTTCTTTCCCTCCCCTCCTCTGCCATGCTCCCCTGTCTTGCCTTGCTCCCTCACACAGGCAGTGGCAGCTTTTGGGGTAGGCGAAGCACGTGGCCGCCTAGGCTCCCAAGCAATTGGGGGCCCGTCTTCAATTTGGTCAACATAAATGAAAATATAGAAGAATATAGAAATTCTTCCCATCTAGCAGAGCCTAAGCACTTTTCACTCTTGGCTCAAGAAGGCAGACTGTCATTTTTCTTCATCTTCAAGCGCTGCTTTTATACATTCAGAAATAGTTGTCTCCATGCAGGAGCGCCGGATTGGTCTGAACTTTTTGCCCTAGCCTGTCAGAAGAGGGCAGGCAGACACTGCCCCATGTGCCACCCCATGGCTGTATATGTGGCCGCTGCCTGGCCCCTCCCCAGTTTCATTTCTTCTGCCTTCACATTGGATGTGGTACTGCCCACTCCTTGCTTTGCAAGCAGCCTGTCTGTAGTTCACCATATGAGCCTCTCGCCCAACTGGGAGAACCTATTTGTGGACGTAGTTCCTATGAAGAAGGTCTCCTTTTCTGGGCCGAAACACTGTGCTCCATTGTTGTCCGCCATGCCTCCCATGGGATGATCCCCATGAGAAGTGCCTCCAGTGCCTGGGCGAAAGACATGAGGTCACCAAGTGCTCCACCTGCCTGTCCTTTAAGCCGAGGACAATCAAGGACAGGGAGCAAAGGTGCCATGATCTGGCCTCAGAACAGGCCCGGTACTCTTTCCCCGAGGCCTTGGGGTCTGCTGCAGCACCACATGCCACTTCAGTGCTGGAGCCCGCCACTGGCACCATGCCGAAAGGCAGCGCAGGACCAATTTGGTGCCGTCCTTGGTACCACGACATTGACGTAGCCCCGTATCTTCACCATGGGGTTCTCCCCAGGACCAGTAGGCCTCGGTGCCAATTCCATTGACTCTAGAGGCAGTGGAAGCAGCGAGGGCACTCCTCCTGTTGCCCACATGCCCCTCTCTGGCACCGCCTAGAAGAGGAAAGCCAGCCTTCCTCTCGAAGGCTTGGGCGCCATGTTTACGGTGCTGCTTGTCTTCCTCGTCACCGGCACTGGGCCACCAAACACCTGAGCCCACTGGGGGCCCCAGTACTATAGAGCCATCCCCGTGGCACCGTATTACACTGCTGTCTCCAGTGCTGGCTCTCGTGTCCCGAGAGGTCTCCCTCTCCTCCAGACCAGGGGAAGGGGCTTGAGGAGAATCTAAATGGCCCCGGTGCTATTTCTCAGCACCGTCTCTTGGTGCCATCGCCGTTCCAATACCACCCCCAGGAATGGTCTCATCAAGAGATCCCTCAATCCTCATCAGCATCGGCTCACTCGGCATCTGGGAGAGCACTGAACCTGGAGCCATGCTCCTATACAGGTGACTTGTTGGCGCACTTCAACCTCCTACGCCATGTCTCAGCCCACATGGGCGTAGAGGTTCAATCCTCTGACACCTTGTTTGGGCCTGTGTTTTTGTCATCAGAACCGGTTTCAGTTCCCCTCCATCCCACAGTCTGGGACTTAGCCTCCTCCTGTTGGCAAAACCCCGGTTCCATCTCCCCGGTTTCGGACACGGCGGGACTCAAGTACAGGGTCCTGTGACTAGAGTTCCCTTCACTCACTCACCACCCAGTCCCACCCCGGGCGATGGTGGAGGCGACCTTAGGGCCGGGACAGGCCTCATCCGATCCCCTCCTGACATTGAGGGATGCCAGAGAGTTTGAGTTGTTGGGACGTAAAGTGTATTCCTCAGCCTGTCAGCTCAGGGTCACAAACAATCAGGCCCTGACTAGCAGATACACTCTAGACGTGTGGGAATCAATGCAAAAGTTCAGACATTTACTCCCACCAGAGGCGAGGGAGGAATACAATGGCTTCTTGGAAGAAGGCAAAATAGTCTCCCAGGATCTCCTCCTTTCAGCCTGGGATGCTGTTGACACAAGTGCCCGTACAATGGCCTCGGCTGTAACTCTGCATCATGGAGTCTGGCTATGGGACACCAGAGTGCCCCTGACCTCACAGGAGGTGGCCATTGCTTCAGAGGCGACACTCTCCCCAGAAGAGACCTTGGTCGTTCTGGGTACAGCCCATGACCCTAGGGGGGAATTGAAATATTTTGGCCTCCTCCAACTGGGCCCTCTGCCATGTCCTCTGGCCCTATAAGTCGATAATAAGCCGGTGTCCTCCTCCCCTGCAATAGCTACTTGTGAGGACTTACTCCTCACCACCACCACCACAACTTCAGTTCAAAACCCACTCGAGCGGTTCCCCCTGGAAAGGTCCTTTCCCCTGGGCAACTCCAGAGAGGGTTTTCGACCAGTTAAGCAGTGGTGTTGGTCATATCACCAATACCATTGTCAATTACCTCCTCCAAATTGCAGCGGAATGCCCACCGGTTGGCCCCTGCCCTCCTTCCTGGTTAGAATGAGTGGCTCATGGGCGAGGCCCTTCAGGTAGGTCTAGCTTGTAACCCAAATTAATACCCTTCTCGTCTGAACCTGATGCTTTGGTTCTAGGGAGGTCTCGACCCTCCCCCTGCCCAATCCCTCTCATTCACCGTGAAGGGCAAGAAGGACACCTGCTATCTGAACTTGAGCAGATAGCTGGTAGCCAGTGGTTTTGACCCTAAAGGGTTTCCACACCTCTATTTACAACTCATCCTCAAAGGGAAACGCCCCCCTTCCCTTTTCACTTCTTGGGGCTGCGACCTTATTACCCCCTGTGGGACACATGCAGCATTTATGGAACACACTCCCAATACGGAAGAATATACCGTCCAGTTGTAGCCCACCCGAACTGGATGGAACCTCCCCTTGTGGGGCCATGCTCATATTAGGAGCCAACTTCTCACATGCTTTTCATGGGCAAGGCCCTAGTGTCTGCCTCCCCAGTGCTGGCAGTCGGAGAACCTTTTTTTTGGAACCCAACACCCGCGGTATAACGAGATCATCTTGTACATCCCTCCCTACCACTGGCAAGACTGGCTCATGTTTATTCTTCATCCCACCCAACCAACCCTCATTAGGGATGTGCGCATACGCTTCCAGCTCGAAGCACCTGGACCCTCCCTGCCCCATGGAGCAGGTAATCCACTTTCGCCTGCCGAGTTCCAGGCCTAAACGCCAAGACTCAGCCATTAAACATAGCTGTTGACCAACCCACTCATGGTCCTTGTGAGATACGAACGCTCTAGTATTCACTACTTCTGGCTGGTTCTCAGCCTAGGTGAACGCTTTGAGAGAGGTCATGGAAACAGGGCTCCTGCCCTGTTCTGCTATCATCTTCCAAAATTACTGATAAAAGAGGGTAACCACGATATTGTATGGTGAAGCTTCCATCCTCGTCCTCTCCCTACTCAGAACATCGACCACCACTACGCAGGCCATGCCCTCATTTCAGAACCTCCCCTACTTGGGGCCTTGATCCTCACAGAAGGGACCCGTGCCACTTTCCTTCTTCTATCCCTAAGGTGGCCATTCTCCTATATCCCAATCGGGATAGCCTCCAGCCTCAGAGATCCAGAGGACATAACACATTAATAGCGATGAAATTTCCCAGACTTCTCCCTTCACCATGGGGTCGAGGACAGAGAAGCTTGTCCCTCTGCCCTCACTATGTTCATAAGCACCGCTCGCTTCCTCAGTGATGGTTTGGAAGCCACCCCCACAGATGGATAATACCATGGGGCCAATCTTTGCCTTCCAGTGTTTTCTCCAGTGGCCTCTCAAGTAGCTCAACTGCCTGAGCACAGCCATGGCACCATGGTTATCCCGGCCTACCTACCAGAGGCTCTTACCCAGGAACATTGTGGTACAAGGCTCTCCTAGTCCTAGTAGGTGCATCCTAGAATAACATACTCCTGTCCTAAATGTTTGCTGTGGGGTTTCGCCCTCGATAAAGCCCACTCTACTTCTGCCCTGAAATTCCCCTCAATGACCAGAATTTGGGAACTGGCTGACCCTTGATAGAGTTCGCCTCCCCAGTAAGATCTAATACTATCATTAGCATACCCATAGAGAAGTCCAGATATTCCATAAGTGTCCTAAAGAGGAGACAGCCAGATGTACCCTTGGTCCGTCCTTTTTGAGAGGAGTCTATCTTCTCCTCTGCACTTCTCAGCTCTTACCGGGGCACTTCTAAGGGAGCCTCAGTTCTGATGTGCACCCCTGAGCGGCATTAAGCTGAGCTAGATCTCACTATGGGATGGTCCTCCCTGTAGGCACGAGGCCAGGTAGGCCAAAGTGAGTGGTCTCGTAGGCCGTAGGTGCTAGCTTCCAGGCCTATTGTGCTCACAAGTCTATCGCCAGACCGTGGTCTTACCATGTACAACCCCTTGCCTTAATCCTGTGGCTGCCTTCCAGCCGTTAAACTTAGTAGAAGAAGAAAGGGAAGGGCATAGGTAGCAGTAATACCATTTCCTTGCCTCTTGCAAGGATGCAGATTCTGACGCTCCGTCCAAAGGGACTGTCATGGTGTCATCAGTAGCTCTCGGAGGCCTGATCACTCTTATCAGGCCTATAGAACGTTCCGCATGTGTCTCTCTTATTTAGTACCATGGGATAGGCCAGGCATTTGGCTTCTCCATATCGGCCCACTCCTTCACTTATGAGTGTGCCTTATGGAGTCTAATGGGCTACTGCTGTCAATGTCTCAACCATTTCTGCAAACTAGGTTGAAGTGTTTCTCTAGATTCCTCTCTCCCGGTCCTGGTACCCACCTCCCCTGCGCAATACCGCATATGCCAGTTTCTTGTACTTGTTGTTGCTGGGTGGGGTGTTACTGCCATAGGGCCCAGGGAGGACCACAGCCCTCTCAAGTCCCTGGCCTGGCATATGACCAGCATGTGCCTTATGATACTGAACTGTTCGGAAGAGAGTCAAATTCTTCTCTTCCGGCTTTCTACAGTGCTGATAATCACCACTGCCAGCCTTACAAATTTAAGGTCTCAGGGAACTCACATGTAGGAACTGCACCAGCACGTGCCACTCCTACAACACTAAATCCTCTGGCCTCCACATGGCGTCTGCAAATACCCCTCAGGGAGAGTGGTTAGAGATGCATTCCTTGACCATAACCACCATGTGCTGGTACCCCTTTCACATAAGGTGACATCAGGCCGTCGTGCCCACATACACTATTTGGTGCTTGAGCAATCCAGGCCCAATTCTTTCCACTGGGTTATGTCCTGCATCTGAGGTTATCCGTTTTGGGATGAAGGTCTTTGGGTCAGTTATTAGACCCTCGAGGGCCTTCTCTTTGGACAATTACCCTTGCTGGAGTTATGCTGTGCTTGAAGGCGGATGAGCCAACTCCACCCACTGTCCATCAGCATGGCTAGCAGTCACCTCTTTCTGAATGTATCCGAGCAGCGCTCGAAGAAGAATGGTGGGTTACTTACCAGTAACCGTCCTTCTTTGAGATGGGCTGCTCTGATTCATTCAGAGCCCATCCCCCATCCACGCTTTTGGAGTTGGCGACTATTAGGAACTGGGGAGGGGCCAGGCGGTGGGCACATATATGGCCACAGAGTGGCACAGGGGCTGTGGCCGCCTGCCCTCTTTTGACAGGCTACGGCTGAAAGTTCCGACCAATCCAGCGCTCCGGCACAGAGACACCTATTTCTGAATGAATCCGAGCAGCACATCTTGAAGAAGAAGGGTTACTGTTAAGTAACCCACTGTTCTTCTTCAAGCACTGCTCGGATACATTCAGTATTAGGTGTCCACATGCCACAGTGCATGATTGGCCGGAACTTCTTTTAGTCTTAGCCTGTCAGGACAGGGCTGGCAGCCATCGCCCCCTGGTTATATATGTGGCCCCAGCCCTGCTCCTCCCCAGTTCCTTCTTCTCCGCCCTCAGCGATGGTTACGGAACAGCCTGCTCTTGCTTTATGCTAGGGCCTGTCTCTTTGTTTTGTTTTACGCGTATTTTCACTGGAAGATCTGCCTGCGGACTTCAGCGGCGCTCCCACCGTGTCCTTCCAACAGAAACCCAAACATGTTGGGAAGATTTCTTAATGCCCGTGTGAGCTTCACCGGGTGTATTATTCTATTTTTGCAGGTCTTAAGCGAAGGACTCAGCAGGGAGTGAAGGCTGCATAGTGTGCCCAGGAATGGGCCCTGCAGCTGACGCCAGGAATTCGCCAGCTCCGCTCACCGAACTCTGGCTCTGAAGAAACACTGCGACCAGTCCCAGCACCACGTGCTCAGTCGGCACTGGAGCCCTCTCGGTGCTGCTCTCAGGCTATGAATACAGCCGCGATTGGCCTCTAACCTGGCACGGTGTGCTTGGGTGGCACCAGAGCCCCCTCAGCACCATTCCCTGGCTATGAATACAGTTATGATCAGCCTCTAACCTGGCACCGTGTGCTCATTTGGCATGGGATGTCTCAACACCGGTCCCCAGCAGAATCCAGGTAAGCGCGCTTGGGACCAACTCTGGCACCAAGTGCTGGCGCCGTCTCTGGGACTTTCCCTCAGGGTGAGTGCCTGGAGCCTATCACAGTGCCAGCCACGCCGGAGGCCTTTGAAATGAGAGAAGCCTTCTGGCCCCTGAATACACTGCAGGCTGCCAAAACAAGTGGTAAGTCCATCTTCTTCCTTCCTCCACTTTACCCAGCACCAGGGGGAGCTGCTCATTACTTGGGCCCACGCCACTGCGTGGCTACGGGCTCCAATGCCTATGGCCCCAACAGCCTTGGCACCGCCAGAGATCTGAAGTGCATTCCTCAGGCCCGGACCTTTACTGAAGGGTCCGCGGCACCGGTTCTTCCCAGGACTGCACTTGAAACTGGCTACCTCCTTCTGAGGGCCTGCAAGGGGAATCCCTACTTGGTGCCATGGCCCCAGTGAGGGCACTTCAGTACCGGGGTTGTCCTGTCTCCTGATTACAGCTGAACAGGGACCAGGGCCTTACAGAAGAGACCCTACCACACTTGAATACCTTCACCAGGCCACCGTCTGCCGGGGTCAGGGTCACACCTCTCAAGGGAACCCAGAATGCCCTATTTGACCTGGGGTTCAAACCTCTCCGGCCGCCATTCTATCCCCCGCCCCCATACTCATGCCCATGACATTGCTGGGACACACTGGCCAAGCCTACTGATTCACCTGGGGTCCTCTAAGAGTCCCAAAAGGTTTGACCTCCTGGCTAAAAAAAAAAAAAAAAAAAAGCCTACTCAGTTTTCAGCTTTTTAGCTGAGGGATCCTGGCCATCAGGCTGTGGTAAAAAGATTTCCCAGACCTCTGAAATGCTATGAGGAGTTTCAGCAGCCTCCTCCCACAAGAATACTTGAGGAATTTGAATGCCTTTGTCAAGGAAGGTGCCCTGGCATCTCACCATGCCTTTATTGTGGCATTCGATGCCTCGAACACAGCTATCTGTGGCATTGCTAGGGCCGTGGTTACACGCCGGGCAGCCCAGCTTCAGGATCTTGACCTCTCCTAGGACTTACGGTAGGCCATATTAGACTTCCCTTTAGAGGGGCAGTCTCTTTCTCTTTACCTGTCCACTGACTCCATGATCCATGACATCTATGTACAGAGGTCGGCACTCAGAGCCCTAGGTACACTCACTCCCTAGGTACCTCTACGTCCCCAGTCTACCGTGACCCGTTCAACGCATGGGGGAAGGGTCCTTGTTGTACCCTCCCATGCGCACATAAATGAAATGGCTATCTTCACGAACCTTTGGACTACAGGAGGTTGGTTCCCTTGCCTCATTATAGGTGATCAACCCCAACAGAGTCGCTCTTCCTCCATAAGAACCCTTGAACTTCAAAGCAGAAACCCAAATGCTTTCACTAAACGACCCCTCACAATCAGCTTCGGGACCCCTCTTCCTCCTCTCCGGGAACAATGTGCCTCCCTCTTCCCTTCCAATACCCTTTGGGGCAAGTAAGGGCATGGCCACCGGAGAATTCTCCTCATACACACTTGCTTCCAGACGCATATGCCCTGGAGCCTCTGTGGGAACCCGGAGGTCATAGAGGTATGTGAAGCAGGCACATCATACCTTGCATAAAAAAAAAAAAAGTATAGCTCTCTGGGTCAAGGGCAGGATGCCTACACTTCGGAAACTCCTTCCCAGTAGGGAACACTGAAAGGGGACGCTCCCATGTCACTACCCCGAGAGCACTCCTCATCCGTGTCAGCTTGCAATGGATCGGGGGGAAGCTACTGCAGGATGATGCACCCCACCCCTAGGTGACGGGTAATAGGGTAAGTTCATCCCCTTTTGCCCTCTATCTTCTCCTGCCTTGCCCCCCCCCAGGCAGTGCCCCCTTTATATCGGGGCCATGCTCTTCAGACTCATATTAGGCTTTTTCCTGTGAAATCCTTGAGTCTCACTGTAGGGGTTTTTGCATTTTCAGCCCCTACCCCTCCTTCCCAAGGACCTTCACCACTTTACACTGGTTCTTCTGCCCATGAGCGGACCCCAGTTTAGCCGTTGACCGGAACCCCTTCTGCTCTGGTGCCTCCCTCTACTAGGCAAGGGTCACTTCCCCCGTAAGCTCTAGACAGCCATCTAGGAGCTGTCCTGACCTCTCTATTGCACCCCTCTCCTCCCTAGAATTGCTACGAAGGGAGATAGTAGGGGATAGAACTTCTAACCACCATTGGCACTCATACATCTGAGTGAGCTATTTGAGGACCTGTGGTTTCCAGCTCAGGGTAGTTCCCCTGAAGAACTCTGGCCCAAGGAAGCTTATAGTCCTTAATGGACTGGAAAGCCTGAAGCCTTATGGGTGATGTTTTTCATAATGTTCCCTCTTGCCCTCTGTGTTCCTTAAAGGACACAGCAATTCTCTCTCTTGTCTTCCCTAAGTAAGGGTTGCCTTATACTTTCCTCCTCTTCCCAGGATCCTTCCCCCCTCCCTCCTCCCAACAGGGACCTACCCAAGCCTTAACCCTTCCAATACGTGGGGTGGCACACCAATAATACTCCTTCCCTTGGAGCAGGAGTTACATACCAGGTCCTACTTGTGTCTTGCCTAAGGTGTTGCCATTCTCCTCATCAGGACCTATGCAAAGTCCCTTGTAGTTGGCCCTTTGTAGCCGGGACCCAACACCTGCACCTGCTGCTAGAATGAGTCATCCAGCTATGTTATGAAGGTTGACTGCCTCTCCATAGAAGTGAGAGATGAGAATGCCTTCCGAGCTGCATGCCCTTTCCAACACTCTGACTCTGGAGTTGGAAGTATGACCTTTGAGGTGGACCTGAACCACCTACAGAGATGGCCAGATACCCCTTCCCTTGATTCAGCACACCTCTCCCTACGTGAGTCCGTGTACCAAAAGAGTAGAGTACAGGCACAGGGGACAGAAATGTGCACTAAGTGCTGAAGTTGCGTAAGCCCTCCCCACTACCAGAACCCCGTGATGTTTTCATCACCCCTACCTCAGGTCATTGCCCCTTTTTTTGGTTGGGAACATCCTAACATGGGGAATTCAATCTTTTCCCCT
This sequence comes from Podocnemis expansa, assembly GCA_007922195.1. Lineage (NCBI taxonomy): Eukaryota > Metazoa > Chordata > Testudines > Podocnemididae > Podocnemis > Podocnemis expansa. The sequence goes on from ML682025.1 coordinate 6,506,156, forward strand.
AGTTTCTCTCCTGATACTAGGATGGGTGTTCCTAAGGCTCTCTTTTTACTACAATAACCTGCTTAAGGGTTACCTCTAAGGAAGGGTCCTTCTGAGATGTCCATGTCTCCATTTATGACGAGCTCCCTGAAGGAGTGTCTCTGATGTTTCCGGGCCCCAGAGGTGGGTCTGCCAAGCATCTAGGACTTATTCTGTGGCCCTCCCTCGAGGCCCTCCATTCCCATGCATTAAAGGATGGAGGGGTAGGGGTCCCCAACCACTCCTTCCTTGTACCCCTCTTCCTGCATCAGCTTCCATATGGAGCTGGGACGCCTCAGTTAGGGCACCCCATATCAACTCTACCCATGGCATCTCCTCCCAGTACGCCTATGGAGAAGGCCTCTTGCCTATCTCCCGTTTGGCCAAGGGGCGATGTGCTTCCTGCCCCAGTCTTGGTTAGTATTTAACCCAACTCACCTCCCCCTTTTGGGGGTGGGGGTGGCAAGGGAAGCAATTATTCCACCCTTGCCTTTCACCTGCAGCTGTGGGAATCTGTTGCCCTGGATCACGACTGCCTCTCTCAGGAGTCGATTCTTCTAGGAAGGGGCAACCGTTCTACACTAAACACTTTTGCTAGTGACAAGGTTGTTCTTGTTATTATGATATAGCAAATTCCCAAACAATGAACTGGGGACTGCCCCTGTTAGGCTTATAGTCCCCTGACAGAGTGGCAAATGACCCCTTGGCACTCTCATGCATGCCTCCTCCTGAGGATCTTGCATTTGGTGGTGTGTCCGTAGGCATATGCCTGGTAGCCCACTGCTTCTTCACCCAGTTTGGGGGTTGTGCTGTTTGTGGGTAGCCATGCTGATGGCAGATAAAGTCTAACTCTGCCCACCTTCCACAGTATGGCTAGCAGTCACCTAATACTGAATGTATCCGAGCAGTGCTCGAAGAACGGTAGGTTACTTACCAGTAAACATCCTTCTTCGAGATGGGCTGCTCGGATTCATTCAGTCCCCTTCCACCATCCTTGCTACTTGGAGTTAGCAATTAATGGGAACTGAGGAGGAGCAGGGCTGGGGCCATATATATGGCCAGGGGGCAGTGGCTGCCAGCCCTGTCCTAACAGGCTAAGGCTAAAAGAAGTTCCAGCCAATCATGCGCTGAGGCACATAGACACCTAATACTGAATGAATCCAAGTAGCCCATCTCGAAGATGGACGTTTACTGGTAAGTAACCTACCGTTAAGATCTGTGCTTCATCTGAATTGCAGATTTCCCCAGTATCTGCCCACCACCTTCACACTGAGATGCTAAGAAACCAGGAGCAAGCAATAGACAGCACAATAGTAGGAACTTTTCCAGTGGCCTCAGCTTTTAATTCCTCAGTGTGGCCATTTATTCTGCCATTTTTTAATTTTGTGAAATATTGCCTTTTCCTTTCCTTTTTTACCTGTTCTTTTGCCTTTCCCTTTGACTTTGTGACATTTCTTACTTTGGCTTTGTTTAGCTCAGATTACCAGGTAGGGCCCTATAGGCTGCTACATCTCAATACAGTGCTGCCCTTAGGTAATCATTACACCTGTGTGTCATGTCTGTGCTACATGTCTTTCTTTTGATAAGTAATTTTTTAGCTTCTTCTGTACTTGCTATTTAATATTTTTTTTTGGGGGGGGGGTCCAGAGTCTTATAAACTTGAGTGTTTCACAGAATTTCATTGAAATTTGGTGTTTTTCATTTATAGCTACACGCTAGAAACCTACTTTTCACTTATTTTTATTGTAATTATTTGTATTAAATGTCTAGTACATATAAACTCAAGCCTATATGAAACATTTGTAAGATTTGACTGCCAAAATTTTAAATGGGGTATTTTAGTTATTTTTGACCCGTCATTAATGTTACCACTTTTTATTTATTAATTAATGCTCATACTTTTAAAAAATTTTTTAAATGTTCACTTTAACTTTGTGACTCAGCCTTAGCTCATTTATGTTAAGTGAAAGATTTATCAACTTACAAGCTTCATGATGGGAAGATCTTTAAAAATATCATACCCAAGAATAATTTACGAGTTCCAGAGGGATAGTCATGTTAGTTTGGTTCAGCAAAACAAACAAGGAGTCCTGGGGGGGGTGGTATGGGGCAGTTAGGGGTGCAGGGGGGACTGGGGCCACAAGGAAGGTAGCAGCGGGGGGGGGCTGATAGTGGGCCCTTTAGTGGGCTCCACAATGGGCCTTTGCCTAGGGTCCCCAATTGCCTAAGGCCACCTCTGCAGACAGGCACCCCTGCCTCCCCTTTCAAAAACAATGCCAGCTATCACACTAATGATTATTTTATTAAAGTTTATTAATAAGATTGATTAGGATGTCTTATCTGTCAAAAATTCTCTCACCGGTCCCTGGATGGAGAAAAGAATTGCAATATGGCCCCTACGCAAAAAGGTTGGACACCCGTGGTGTAGGGCAGTGGTTCCCAAACTTTTCTCTGCCATGGCACACCTTGAGACCTTCAAATTTTTCAAGGCACACCACTATTAAAAACTCATGAATATTCAAATTAATTTACATTACTTGTGAATATTCATAAACCATAGCACAGCGTTTTGGAAATGCTACTATGTGGGGTAGTAGGGGGTAGCAGAGCAGGGGTGGCAAAACAGGGGAGGTCAGGAGTCGTGTGCAGTGGCAGGAGCAAGTCTGGAGAGCACAGCAGGGCAGAGGTGTCAAAAGAGGACAAGGGCAGCCATGTGGGGAACAGCACAAGGGTGGCAAGAGGGGAGAGAGGAAGGAAGCACAAGCGTGACTTGGGGGGGGGCTGGGGGAGCCTGGGAAGGGGGAAGGTAGGGCAGGGGACCATGGTGCATCTCCCACTTCCCCCTTCTCCACAGTGGCTCCCTGCCACCCAAGGCAAATTCTCACCCCACTGCTGCTCCCTCCCACCTGTCCTCCCCTCTCCCAGCCCCCTTCTGCCTGTGATGGACCCTCCAGCCCCCAGTTACACCCCCCACACACACAGCCACCCAAATCCCCACCTACACACACCCCCAATCAACCAGCCACCCCACAATCCCAGCCACACACCCTCTGCTATACATCCACTTCCACCCACCTCTGCTACACGCCCCCTCCAAGCCCTTACCTGGCCTGTTTGCAGGCAGGCTGACAGGAGCTGCTCTGCCCTGCAGAGGGAGATTCACACAGTCCCAACCTCCCTCAGCTCCCTGCTGGCTGGGCTTAAGGTGGAACCAAGTTTAAGGTGGAGCCACCTGGATGGTGTGTTTTGGCTGCTCCTGCTATTTTTAGGGGGACTCCTGCAACTCCGTGTTCCAGTACCTTCCTCTATTTTTAGGGGGGCTGGAACGCTGCCTGCCTAAAAATAGGAAGCCCAGAACTGTGTTTCGGTTCCTTCCCCCTTAGTTTAACCCCTGCCTTTTCCCAGCCCTACACATCCCAGGTGGCTGGGCTGAACAGGGAGGGAACTTTAACTCCAGCTCTTGGGGATGCTCAGGGCACACTTTGGGTGTTCCCGCGGCACACCAGTGTGCCCCAGCACACTGGTTGGGAACCACAGGTGTAGGGAGTATCTGCACTGAATTGTTAAAGTGAGTAGTCTACTAGACCACCTGCAGCCGTGCTTCTGTAACCTTTCAAGATTAGCGCTAAGGCTTGTCTGTTTGTGTTAACAGATGCAGCTGCATAAAATAGTCAATGCCCAAGCTTTTTTTTTTTTTGCTAGTTCATGCAGGCCAGGATGAATGGTTTTGAGCCAGCAGGTTTTGTAGCTAAACAGCTCAGGTAGGAGGGAAGAACAGAGTATAGCCAAGATAAACCATGACAAAGGTGAAGCTTAAATTAATTTTTTATTCCCTGTTCTTGAAATTTTGTCAATGCAAAGGGAGAATAGAGCCAGTCAAAACCCAGTTCCTTATCTGAATAATTATGAATTAAATATTAATTTGTTTAGAAAAATCAAGCTTGCCTGTCTTGGTGACTTCTCTAAAAAATGAATTGATTAATTTTTGGGAGATTTTGGCCTTTGCATGAGGAACTGAGCAGGTCAAGCAAGGAGCCAGCTTTAGTCTCATCTTGCCTAACAATCTGAATCAGGAAAAAAAAAACCGGAGGAATTTATCACTAGTCTTTGGGGGTATGGGTCAGGGAGTTGCACTTTAAGGATTGATGGGCTCAGCCCTACTTATTGCTGGTCACCTGTCTCCCAGATAACTGGCCAGTGACCAGGCATCATATTTTGTTGGTCCAGGGATGGGACTTCTTATAAGAGAGCACTGTGATATATGCTTAGTATTTCTGAGTGTGGTCTGTTGCACTGTGACCCAGAATCCTTTGTACAAAAGTCTCCTATATAGCAACTTCCTTTTGATAAACTCTCCAGATTCTTGCCTGGATGTGCCTGGATTCTTTGTTTCTTGTTCAACTGGAACGGATCCCTCTGGGCTGTTGTAAGATGAGGTTGTTTTGTTTTGTTTCTTGTTAGCTTGTCTACTCTTGTTTCAGAAATGGAGAGTATTTGGGTTTGTGTATTTTTGTCTCCTCTCCTGGCAGCTCCTTGCTTCTGACCAAGTGGGATTTTCTCCCACAAAAGCGCATGCAAAAAAATAATTTTTTTTTAGTCTTTAGGTGCCACAGGAATCCTTGTTTGTTTTACTGAACTAGACTAACACGGCTATCTCTTTGGATCTAGACATGGGTGCTTGTGAGGGCCTATCTGTGTCCCTAGGAGCTCCTTCCAGGGCCTGACAGTCACCCAGAACCCAAACCTAAGGCTGTCACTTGCGAGGAATCCTGCTGGGCTCAGTCTCCCTTGGGATCTGAACACACATATGCACCAAGGGCAGATTCCTTGCTTTGATTTTGGATGTGGTTGGGTTTCCAAGTTCTTTGTCTGGCTGTGCAACCAGCTATTCCTCCAACATGAATCATAGTTGCCTCCCTTTGACAGCCCAAAATGTTGATCCAGCAGGGATCACTGAAAGCACACTGCTACCCTGGCCCCATTCCCCTTTCTCCAGCTGTACACCCATGCTGTCCATGGAGGGCATGGGAGCCAGAATGATAGCCCTATACTAGCACAAGGGACCCCCAACATAGCAGGGAGCCTTCTGTGGCTGGCTGTAGCCCCTCTGGGGTACCTCATACTTACTGCTATGGTGTAAAGCAGATCTTGCCCTGCCCAACCCAGGACTTTGCTTTCAGCAAGGGGAAGAGGAGTGGGAGAGAGCGGGCCAGGTGGCCTGACTCATCCACTTCCCTATGTGCTGGATGACAAAGAACAGATCTGCGGTTTGGCAGCATGCTCAGAATTAGCTGGGTGGGGCCTGTGTCAGAGAGCATTTCCCTGTGCAGGGCTGTGCCCCCATGTACTTTAGAAGTGCACTGCTCAGGGGCTGGCCCCGAGTTTCAGGGGGCTGAGACACCTGGAGCCCCACAGTAGCTACGCCTCTGGCCGCCCCATGCCTCAAGCAGCTAGCCAATGTTCAGGGGCTGTTTCTTTTAGAAGGGAATATTCTTTGGTGCAATCCTGTTTATTTACAGAATGTAAGATCCTTTATCCTTGAACACAGCACCACAAACAGTATGCAGTTTCCTTGTTCAGAAATCCTCAAATCTATCCTCCTTCTTCAAGTGCTGCTCACGTCCATTCTGTATTAGTCATCTACATGTTGCAGGGCATGGCATGCCAGGAAGCTTTTTTTGCCCTACCCTGTCTCTGTAGGGTCAGTGGCCAACACCCCCTCTGTCCTGCACAGTATATAGGTGGTCCTGACCCCATCCCCCCTTCAGTTCCTTCTTTCCGCCCTCAGAGACAGTCCTGGAACTGCCTGCTCTTGCTTTCAGCAAGTGCCTGTCCAAAAAAAAGAAAAAAACTTGTTTCTATCAACTCTGTGGATGCTCGACTGGGAAAACCTTTTCCTGGACTTCTTCCCTCCAGGTTCCAGATGGTTCGATGAGTCACCATCTTTGTCACACACAGCCACCAGGCCTTCCCGCTCAGCTACCCCCACAATAGGTGCCTTAAGTGCCTAAGGGAGTCCCATAGGACTGACAAATGCCAGATATATCAAGCCAAGGACCCAAAAGGAGTGGGGACAGTGCTTTTGCTCCATGATGCTCAAAGAAGCTCTGCATCCCATGTCGGTGCCAATGGCATCTGCTTCAACACCAGAAGCTTCAGCGCCAGAGGCCCATTCAGCACCGGCCAGCACTGTTCCCCCTCTGGGAAGCCAAAGAAGCCCCACTCGGGCTCAGAGTCCACCTCCAGGCCCCAAACCAAGGGGAAGGTGCACCATTGATGCAGGTCAGGATCACTGACACCAGGTCCTTCGGCGGCACAGAGACCCGACTCCCTCCTGGTCCTTTCGACACCAGAGGCTTTCAAGGCTGTGTAAGGCCCTACTCCAACTGCCTACACCCAGCCCGCCAAGGTTGGCAGCATCCAGGGAAAAACCTGCCCTCCTCTCCAAGACTTGGTCAGGCTCAGAGCATGGGCCCACACCTTTGGCACAGGCAAAACTGCCCGACAGGGAGATGACAGGGACTTCGCACCAAGGCTGCAGGAGCACACTCCAAGCTCTTCTGAGCACCTCTGAGGTGATCGGCACAGACCCCCAGTGCCGCTGATACAGGAGTCCTCCTGACTTCATTCAGGGGACTCCTTGTGCTCTACTCCTCTGAAAAGGTCCTCAACACCCCTCCCCTCTCAGTCTGAGTATGGCAATGATGAGGACTACTTTCATTTCTACCTGGAGACACACCAACACAACCGCCCCTCAGTGCAACCACAGAAACCTTGGTGCACCAGGTCCAAGTCTGGCTCGTCAGAGGACTCTGATGCTTGGCATCGGCGTACAAGTCATTGACTCCTGAGACCCTGGCATTAGCCAGCCATAAGCCAGAGGGTAAGTGCAGGAGAAAGTGCTCCCTGACACCCTCTTGGCACAGAGACTCTTGGGCCTGAGCCTGGGCGCTAATCCTGCAGCACTGATCTTGCCACACAACACCTTGCCAGTGCCATCCCGAAAAAGGGGATGCTCACCAAGGGCTTCTCAGTGTAGGGACTACAAGGGGTGCCATTCACAGGGCCAAAGATCCTTGTTGCAGGACTTGGCACTGAGAACCTTTAAGGACTGGTCGGCTAAATGGACTGACTGGGGCACCAGAGAGTCCCCAGGCTCCTTGAGACCCCCCTCATCTAGAGAATCCCGGTGCATGGTGGCATCCAATGGAGAATCGGACCCAGGAGCAGGCTGCTCCAGTTCCCGCCTTAGTACCTCGTGGGTCATATCATCGTTGTCCCCCGATGAAGCCAAATATCAGAGATCCTTGTCAGTTAGGGAAGACCCTCACAGCCATCTAGAACTTTTAAGGTGTATGGCCACAAACCTTGACTTGCAAATTGAGGTGATCAGACAGGACTTTGACCCACTCTTTGATGAGGGTGATGTAGCTCCTCCAGCCAGGGTGGCGGTCCTGCTGCATGAAGCTGTGCTCAAGATTGCCAGAGCTAGGTGGCAAACCCCATCTTCGATCCTACCACTATCCAAGAGTGCTGAGAGGAAATACCATGTCCCTGTGGACAAATTCACCTTTCTCTTTAACGACCCAGCTCCAGGCTCCCTAGTGGTCAATGTGATGAACCAGCAGGAGAGACAGAGCCAGCCAGCTTCCACACCCAAGAATGAGGAGGCCAAGAAGCTTGATCCCTGTGGCAGGAAGATGTATTCAACCACAGCCCTAAAGCTGCATATTACAAACCACCAGGACCTGATGGGCAGGTACATGTTCAAACTTTCAATCAATCAATCAAATCATAGGGCTGGAAGGGACCTCATGAGATCATTGAGTCCAACCCCCTGGGAATTGAACCCAGGACCTTCTGCATGTTAAGCAGAGGTGCTAGCCACTACACTATTTGGAAGGCCATGGAGAGGTTAGGGACCTCATTCCCCCCAACCACTCCAGAGACTACTACACTCTGGTCAAGAAGAGCCTCCTGGCTGCACGGGACATGCTCCTGACAACCTGAGACGCCATGGATATGGCAAGCCAAGGGGTGGCTTCATCAGTTGCCATGCACAAGGCTGCCTGGTTGCAGGGCTTGGGACTGTCCCTGCAAATGCAGCAGTCCATCCAAGACCTTCCCTTTGAGGGCCCACTGTTGTTTGCCAAGTCGACAGAGTTTCCTCAACAGGAAGGCAGCCGTAAGGATGCTACAGCGAGGGGTTTGGATGTGGTGGGCTGTGGCCTGGTAATGGCTCATAAGCCCGGTAGGTCCAGTTGCTAGTACCCGCGGCCTAAGAATTCACATGCTTTGGCCTACATGGTCTTACCCTATCGGGGGGGTGGGTGCAGGAAGGGGGCTGAGCCCAGTTAAGACTGCATCAGGGTACCTGTTAAGATTGATGCTCCATCCAGGAAGGAGCCCCGGGGATGTACAGAGGAGGCAGGCTCCTCCACAGTGGCAGGGCAGTGGGGTGCATCCCACCCTCTCCTCTCTATTTATTTATTTATTTTTTAAAGTATATCTGGGATGTCCTCCACAAGTATGGTAGTGAAGGTATAGGTCCTGCCGGAAGGTGAACTCTAACAAGGGTGAGCCCATTCCCAAATTCCCGTACAATGAGAGCAACTTCAGGTTCATGAAGAGTGAGCATTAGAGTCAAGCTCTGTCACGACAGTTTAGGACAGGGTATGTCATCTAAGACACACCTACTGAAAGCCCTGGGTCTTATGGGAAGGAGGGAATTATACCCACAGACTTTTGAATGAGGATCTCTTGTAGCTAAACTGGGATAATCCTGGTGCTAAGGCTGTGCGCAGGAAAGGTGGCTACATGAGAGGTGCCGCTGGATGATGCCCTGGTGGGCAAAGTTGATCTCAATGGAGAAACTGTCTGTGAAGATGGTTCCCAGCTTGACACAGGGCAAGACGAGCTGTGATTATGGGTGCATTGAAAGGTGGAGGGGAAAGCCTTCCTATGTATGACTGAACGGAAAGGGGAAGTCTAGTTGGTTTTGCAACTATTATCCGAATATTTCCTCTGGATCCTGGGCCTGAGGGGTTTCCAATTGGGATGTAACAGAAAACAGTCCCTTCAGGGATAGGGAGGAAGATATCTTGGGCCCCTTTTGTGAGGGGTAAGAAACCCCATGTACAGGCTTTGGGCCTGGGCATGTGCTGGTAGTGGCGATTGAAAGCCCAGGTAGGGAGAATTCCAGAGGAATGGGTCTGCTGCTCACTCATTTAACCTCCTTTCGTCTGAATATTTTGAAGGACGGTAGAAGAACGGGCAGTGGCCCCATTCTATGGCTACTCTCAGCTTTCAGTTGAGATAGAAAACTTGAGGGTTCATGCCTCACAAGGGCCATGAGCGAGTTAGCCACAGCTACGTCTGGCTGCTGGGTCCCGATGTTTATGTCCGGTACGCAGGAGACGGGGGTGAATTACCTGTCCCCTATGGTCAGGAAGGATTCCAGTTGGGAATGTATGCTTGCGACCTTAATGGGGGTCAATTGGGGACCATGATTGAACACCAGCGAGAGAGTGGTAGGGCTGAACATGGCAGTGAGCTCATTCATCTTGTGGTCAGGGCGTGGAACCAATAGGGGGTTCTTCGCCCAACAGCGTGGGGGAAGCTCCATTCAGCTCAGGTGGGCAACAGAGGATGATGCACTCTCTCATGTTGGAAGTGTGTTCTAAGAGTGCTGTATGTACCCCCTCCAGTAAGAGAGTACTGCGGAGGAAGCGGAAAGGGGAAAAGGGGGAGGCTCATTCCCTGATGAAGTGTATGCAGTCATGGTAGCCTCTTTGGGCTAGGGCAGGTGGCCATCAATTGCCTGCCTGGGTTTAGACAACAGGCTTCCATGATGCCATGCACTGAGGGAGAGGAATCGCATAATGAGAGGGCAAGTCCACTCAAGGCCTAGGGACAGTCTCAGTCCTACCCAGAGGGAGGTCGTGTCACGTGTGAATTGCCCATCCTCACCAGGAAGGAGGGGTGAGGGAGGGAGAGAAAGGTTAACTGTTGTTTTGGAAAGGGAGAGTCCCACCACTGGGAGTCGAGCACCCGCCGTGGCGTAAGAATCGCTGAATGTCACTTACTAGGTGTAAGCGGGACCTCAGTTCAACCCACTGGGAAAGTGCCCCCTGGTGGGTAGTTTGGGGAGTTGCTGTTCAAACAGTCCCGTGGTCCAGCCCTTCCCCAGAGGGAATGGGAGCAGACACTACAACTTAGTCCTATGAGAGGCCAATCATCAGTCTAGGCTCCTGGGTAAGGGGAGGTTAATAGTAGTCCTGTGCCCTTAAGCGGGCACACAATCAACAAGTCTTTCTGCAGTTGGGGTCAAACAATATCAGGTAGCACATGGGGTTGATGTCTCGGGAAAGGGGAGAAGAGGAGGGAGGACACACGCCCTACTCTACTGTGTCCCAGCCCAGGGCCTTAACAGCAGCTGGGCATTTGATCAGGGGGTCAGTGGGGATCCGACTGCAACACGCTGACCCCGGTATGCGGGTATAACTCCCCTGGGCTACTGTTCTCCCCCTCTCCCATTTGTACCTGGTCTGCTCCCTCCTTAATGTTGTTGTAGTAATCCTTGGGGAGGAAGGGGTTAACACTCTGGTCAGTGAGTCCCAGGACAGCCAATAGGAATGAAGCACAGCTTTTTGGATTGGAACAGCAGCCTGGCCTTTTCCTGTTTGGATGTAGCAGAGCTCCTGGAAGGATCGGGAGGAGGCCAGAGGGGCCTGAGGAAGAATCCAGCAACATCCTTACCAAAGATAAGTTAAGTTTGTTACTGACCAGGTGTGAGTAGAACAGGGAATGTTTTAGACGCGGTCAGGGTATTTTCTTTGCTTTTGGATTTCTCTGTGCTAAGCACATGTACCCCCTCCCACTACCCTGTAACTACCTAAGTTAATTCCCAGAGAAGCAACTCTCTGTTCTTTTTGATTAAAGACTTTACCTTTTAAGTAAGTTCTGGTTCTGTGTCCTGGAAGAGCAAGCCGTTTGAGTGCACGTGCCTCAGACTGCACAGGCAGCAACTAAAGAGGACTTTGTTCCTGTTCCAGCTCATATTGCATCTGGAGTTCAGTCACTTTCCTGAGGGAGGAATAAAAGTGATTGAGGATACCTCACAGGAAGGAATTCCCAAGTGTGCCTTCCTGGGTTTCAAGAGGGGTTTTTTTGCATTTGGGTGGTGGCAGTGATACCACTCCAAGGCCAGGAACTGGAGGCCTTGGAGAGTTTTAAGACCAGGCTTTAAGGCCAGTGGCTTTTCTGGTCTGTTGTGGGCCTCCACCTTCTGCACTCAGAGTGCCAGAGTGGGGAAACAGCCTTGACAGTCATCGGGGTACTCGCTGAGAGGCACAGAGTAGAAACCCTCCATAGCGTCCAGTGGCAGCAGGTCTGGAAGTTCCAGGGTGACCTCCATCTCTTCGGGGGGCAGCTCAGGCAGTTCCACGTGGTCTGAGGTGAGGGGTAGCTCCTCCAGGTCCTGTTCCCCAGAGGGGACAGCTTCAGGTGGAGCCAGGGGCCGTTCTTCCAGGTCCTCCCCGACAGCCACTGGGGTCCGTTCCCCATACTTTGGGCCCTCCCTGAAGCCCGGGGGCTGCTAGGGTTCCAGTTGTCTCCACGGTCTATCCACCCCAAGTGGAGGGGGCTCCTCCCATGGGACACCCGCCATGGGAGGCCCAAGCCAGCCATCCTGGTATAGGGCTGGGAGGTAGGCCCAGGTCTCCTCTGCCAGAGGAAGAGCTGGGGCTGAGGAGCCTGGACGGAGCCATCCTTCTCTTCTGGCGACCAGGGTTGGACTGAGCTTCCTAGCCTGGTTTTTATACTTCCTGTCCCTCCCCTTACCTTCCGGCTTGAGTGACAGCTCTGCAGCAGCCATCTTACCTCTCCGGGAGGTGGCCATTTTGTCTCCTCCGGTGACAGCCATCTTGCTTCTTCTGGAGACAGCCATCTTGTGGTCTCTTTACACTAGGTCACCAAAGGAGCCGTGGGAGCGATATGGATGGTTATAGCCAAGTTGATGGCTAATGTTGAGAGCTCTCCCGGAGCCATCCTGAAGGGGGTTTTGTTAGGAGGGTACCCCAGAGGGGTTCAAACTGAAGTTATGCTAGTGAGGATGAGTCCTAACCAGTAACAGTTAAAAGGGGGAAGAAAGGGTAAACACAGCTTATTATCGGGCCTCATGGGGCTGGAGGGCGTGGAAGTGGCCTGGGCTGGAGGAAGCCAAAATACTTTAGCTCTCCCCTGGGGTCACAGGCAGTGCCCAGGACGGATAAGGTCTCCCCAGGGCAGAGGGCATCTCCCCTAAATGCCAAGTCCCAGGGTGACCTGCTGTGAGGCCAGAGGGACTCTACTTTCCTACAGCCAGGCCACATGGCACAGGGTGGCAGCCAAGGCCATAGTTCAGGCCACCATATCCACAGCATCCCAGGATGAGAGGAGGAGGCCTTGGGAGGCTATTTTACCCTCCTCCAGGAAGGTCTCGTACTCTTCCCTTGCCTCCAGTGGGAGTAGGTGCCTCAATTTATGGAGTGACTCCCACACATCCAACGTATTGGCTAATGAGGGCCTGATTGTTTGCGACCCTCAATTGAAAGGCTTAGAAGGAGTAAACTTTGCAGCCTAGTAAGTCGAGCTCCCTATCATCCTCGATGTCAGGAGGGGATCGGGAGGGACCTGCCCCAGCCCTAAGGCTGCCTTCATCACTGCACAAGGAGGGGCTGGATGGTGCGAAAGTGAGGGGAATTCAGGTCCCGGGACTCTATATTTGAGACCAGCCATATCAGAGACCAAGGAGATGGAACCCGGATTTTGCCAGCGAGAGGAGGCCAAGTCCAAACGCTGGGGTGGAGGGGCACTGTAGCTGGTGCTGCCGATGAAAAAAGTGGCCCGAAAAGAGTGTTCCAGGGCAACTCAGGGGATTGAACCTCCATGCCCATGTGGGCAGAGACATGGGGCAGGAGGTTGAAGTGCACCAACAAGTCACTGGTATAGGAGCACAGCATCAGGTTCAGTGTTCTTACCGGTGCCTAGTGGGCCAGTGCTGGTGAGGTTTAAGGGACCTCTTGTGGGGACCAGTCCCGGGGGTGATATTTGAAAGGCAAGGCCATTTGGAGCCCCTTGAAGCCCCTTCCCCTGGGCTGGAACAGGGGAAGCCTCTCGGGATTCCCAAGGTGGCACCAGAGACGGGAGAGTGGCATGGCGCCATGTGGATGGCTCTCCAGTACTGGGACTCCCAAGGGGCTCTCATGTTCAGGGCCCCGGGGCTGGCAATGGAGAGGGCGAATGGTTCATGGCACCCAGGTCTTTGAAAGGAAGGCTGGCTTCCCCCTTCTAGGCGGCGCTGGAGAAGGAGGCGTAGGCAACAGGAGGAGTGAACTCACTGCCTCCACTGCCTCTGGGGTCGATGGGGTCAGCACTGAGGCCAACTGGTCCCAGGGAGAGCCCCGTGCTGAGGAGGCAGGGCTGCTTTGGTGCCTCGGTGCCAAAGGCACTGAGCTGGTCCTGCGGCACTGATCAGTGCGGTGCCAGGCAGTGGGCTCCGGCACCAAGCTGGCACGTGGTGCTGCAGGAGGCCCCAAAACCTCGGAAGAGAAGTGCTGGGCCTGCTGAGACGCCAGGGCACGATGCCTCTGCTCCCTGTCCTTGATGGTCCTGGGTTTAAAGCACAGGCAGAGGGAGCACTCGGTGCCCTCATGGCTTCTGCCGAGGCACCAGAGGCACTTCTTGTGGGGATCGTCCCGTGGGAAGGCCTTGCTGCACTCGGCACAGGGCTTAAACCCCAGCATGGTGGACAGCGCTGGAGCCCAGTGTTCCGGCTCAGAAAGGGAGACCTTTTTTGGAGGGACCAAGTCCACAAACAAGTTCTCCCTGTCGGGCAAGAGGCTTATTCATGATCGAAGGACAGGCTGCTTGCAAAGCAAGGCGCAGGCAGTTCCACCACTGATGCTGAGGTGGAAGAAATGAAACTGGGGAGGGGCTGGGCGGCAGCCACCTATATAGCCACAGGATGGTGAGGGGGTGGTGGCTGCCTGCACTCTTCTGACAGGCTAGAGCAAAAAGGTCCAATCAATCCAGTGCTCTGGCATGGAGACACCTATTTCTGAATGTATCCAAGCAGCGCTTGAAGGAGAATTACAAGTTACGGTTTTGGTCCCGCAAAAAAAAAAAAAAAAAAAAAAAAAAAAAAAATGTGGGGGGGTAAAAAAAAAAAAAATTTTTTTTTTTT